>JASVEL010011229.1:0-86118 GCA_032618575.1 Nicotiana noctiflora
TTGTTGTTGAAGTCAGGGAGCCCACCTGAAGAATGGAGTGGCGATTTATTTTAAAGTTGTAGTTGAAGTCAGGGAGCCCGCCTGAAGAATGGAGTGTCGATTTATTTTAAAGTTGTAGTTGAAGTCTAGGAGCCCGCCTGAAGAATGGAGTGGCGATTTATTTTAAAGTTGTAGTGGAAGTCAGGGAGCCCGCCTGAAGAATGGAGTGTCGATTTATTTTAAAGTTGTAGTTGAAGTCAGGGAGCCCGCCTGAAGAATGGAGTGGCGATTTATTTTAAAGTTGTAGTGGAAGTCAGGGAGCCCGCCTGAAGAATGGAGTGGCGATTTATTTTGAAGTTGTAGTTGAAGTCAGGGAGCCCGCCTGAAGAATGGAGTGGCGATTTATTTTAAAGTTGTAGTGAAGTCAGGGAGCCCGCCTGAAGAATGGAGTGGCGATTTTATTTTGAAGTTGTAGTTGAAGTCAGGGAGCCCGCCTGAAGAATGGAGTGGCGATTTATTTTAAAGTTGTAGTGAAGTCAGGGAGCCCGCCTGAAGAATGGAGTGGCGATTTTGTTTTGAAGTTGTAGTGAAGTCAGGGAGCCCGCCTGAAGAATGGAGTGGCGATTTATTTTAAAGTTGTAGTTGAAGTCAGGGAGCCCGCCTGAAGAATGGAGTGGCGATTTATTTTTAAGTTGTAGTTGAAGTCGGGGAGCCCGCCTGAAGAATGGAGTGGCGATTTATTTTAAAGTTGTAGTTGAAGTCAGGGAGCCCGCCTGAAGAATGGAGTGGCGATTTATTTTGAAGTTGTAGTTGAAGTCGGGGAGCCCGCCTGAAGAATGGAGTGGCGATTTATTTTAAAGTTGTAGTGAAGTCAGGGAGCCCGCCTGAAGAATGGAGTGGCGATTTTATTTTGAAGTTGTAGTGAAGTCAGGGAGCCCGCCTGAAGAATGGAGTGGCGATTTATTTTAAAGTTGTAGTTGAAGTCAGGGAGCCCGCCTGAAGAATGGAGTGGCGATTTATTTTGAAGTTGTAGTTGAAGTCGGGGAGCCCGCCTGAAGAATGGAGTGGCGATTTATTTTAAAGTTGTAGTTGAAGTCAGGGAGCCCGCCTGAAGAATGGAGTGTCGATTTATTTTAAAGTTGTAGTTGAAGTCAGGGAACCCGCCTGAAGAATGGAGTGGCGATTTATTTTAAAGTTGTAGTTGAAGTCGGGGAGCCCGCCTGAAGAATGGAGTGGCGATTTATTTTAAAGTTGTAGTTGAAGTCGGGAGCCCGCCTGAAGAATGGAGTGTCGATTTATTTTAAAGTTGTAGTTGAAGTCGGGGAGCCCGCCTGAAGAATGGAGTGGCGATTTATTTTAAAGTTGTAGTGGAAGTC
The DNA here is from genome assembly GCA_032618575.1 of Nicotiana noctiflora. Classification (NCBI taxonomy): domain Eukaryota; kingdom Viridiplantae; phylum Streptophyta; class Magnoliopsida; order Solanales; family Solanaceae; genus Nicotiana; species Nicotiana noctiflora. Next base: position 1,356 of record JASVEL010011229.1, read on the forward strand.
GGGGAGCCCGCCTCTGAAGAATGGAGTGGCGGTTTATTTTAAAGTTGTAGTGAAGTCGGGAGCCCGCCGAAGAATGGAGTGGCGATTTTATTTTGAAGTTGTAGTGAAGTCGGGGAGCCCGCCCGAAGAATGGAGTGGCGATTTATTTTAAAGTTGTAGTTGAAGTCGGGGAGCCCGCCTCTGAAGAATGGAGTGGCGATTTATTTTAAAGTTGTAGTTGAAGTCGGGGAGCCCGCCTGAAGAATGGAGTGGCGATTTATTTTAAAGTTGTAGTTGAAGTCAGGGAGCCCGCCCGAAGAATGGAGTGGCGATTTATTTTAAAGTTGTAGTTGAAGTCAGGGAGCCCGCCTGAAGAATGGAGTGGCGATTTATTTTAAAGTTGTAGTTGAAGTCAGGGAGCCCGCCTGAAGAATGGAGTGGCGATTTATTTTAAAGTTGTAGTTGAAGTCAGGGAGCCCGCCTGAAGAATGGAGTGGCGATTTTATTTTGAAGTTGTAGTTGAAGTCAGTGAGCCCTCCTGAAGAATGGAGTGGCGATTTATTTTAAAGTTGTAGTTGAAGTCAGGGAGCCCGCCTGAAGAATGGAGTGGCGATTTATTTTAAAGTTGTAGTTGAAGTCGGGGAGCCCGCCTGAAGAATGGAGTGGCGATTTTATTTTGAAGTTGTAGTTGAAGTCAGTGAGCCCTCCTGAAGAATGGAGTGGCGATTTATTTTAAAGTTGTAGTTGAAGTCAGGGAGCCCGCCTGAAGAATGGAGTGGCGATTTATTTTAAAGTTGTAGTTGAAGTCGGGGAGCCCGCCTGAAGAATGGAGTGGCGATTTATTTTAAAGTTGTAGTTGAAGTCAGGGAGCTCGCCTGAAGAATGGAGTGGCGATTTATTTTAAAGTTGTAGTTGAAGTCAGGGAGCCCGCCTGAAGAATGGAGTGGCGATTTATTTTAAAGTTGTAGTTGAAGTCAGGGAGCCCGCCTGAAGAATGGAGTGGCGATTTATTTTAAAGTTGTAGTTGAAGTTAGGGAGCCCGCCTGAAGAATGGAGTGGCGATTTATTTTAAAGTTGTAGTTGAAGTCAGGGAGCCCGCCTGAAGAATGGAGTGGCGATTTATTTTAAAGTTGTAGTTGAAGTCGGGGAGCCCGCCTGAAGAATGGAGTGGCGATTTTATTTTAAAGATGTAGTTGAAGTCAGGGAGCCCGCCTGAAGAATGGAGTGGCGATTTATTTTAAAGTTGTAGTTGAAGTCGGGGAGCCCGCCTGAAGAATGGAGTGGCGATTTTATTTTAAAGATGTAGTTGAAGTCAGGGAGCCCGCCTGAAGAATGGAGTGGCGATTTATTTTAAAGTTGTAGTTGAAGTCGGGGAGCCCGCCTGAAGAATGGAGTGGCGATTTTATTTTAAAGATGTAGTTGAAGTCAGGGAGCCCGCCTGAAGAATGGAGTGGCGATTTATTTTAAAGTTGTAGTTGAAGTTAGGGAGCCCGCCTGAAGAATGGAGTGGCGATTTTATTTTGAAGTTGTAGTGAAGTCAGGGAGCCCGCCTGAAGAATGGAGTGGCGATTTATTTTAAAGTTGTAGTGAAGTCAGGGAGCCCGCCTGAAGAATGGAGTGGCGATTTTATTTTAAAGTTGTAGTTGAAGTCAGGGAGCCCGCCTGAAGAATGGAGTGGCGATTTATTTTAAAGTTGTAGTTGAAGTCAGGGAGCCCGCCTGAAGAATGGAGTGTCGATTTATTTTAAAGTTGTAGTTGAAGTCAGGGAAGCCCGCCTGAAGAATGGAGTGGCGATTTATTTTAAAGTTGTAGTTGAAGTCAGGGAGCCCGCCTGAAGAATGGAGTGGCGATTTATTTTAAAGTTGTAGTGGAAGTCAGGGAGCCCGCCTGAAGAATGGAGTGTCGATTTATTTTAAAGTTGTAGTTGAAGTCAGGGAGCCCGCCTGAAGAATGGAGTGGCGATTTATTTTAAAGTTGTAGTGGAAGTCAGGGAGCCCGCCTGAAGAATGGAGTGGCGGTTTATTTTAAAGTTGTAGTGAAGTCAGGGAGCCCGCCTGAAGAATGGAGTGGCGATTTTATTTTGAAGTTGTAGTGAAGTCAGGGAGCCCGCCTGAAGAATGGAGTGGCGATTTATTTTAAAGTTGTAGTTGAAGTCAGGGAGCCCGCCTGAAGAATGGAGTGGCGATTTATTTTAAAGTTGTAGTTGAAGTCAGGGAGCCCGCCTGAAGAATGGAGTGTCGATTTATTTTAAAGTTGTAGTTGAAGTCAGGGAGCCCGCCTGAAGAATGGAGTGGCGATTTATTTTAAAGTTGTAGTGGAAGTCAGGGAGCCCGCCTGAAGAATGGAGTGGCGATTTATTTTAAAGTTGTAGTTGAAGTCAGGGAGCCCGCCTGAAGAATGGAGTGGCGATTTATTTTAAAGCTGTAGTTGAAGTCAGGGAGCCCGCCTGGAGAATGGAGTGGCAATTTAGTTTTGAAGTTGTAGTTGAAGTCAGGGAGCCCGCCTGAAGAATGGAGTGGCGATTTATTTTGAAGTTGTAGTTGAAGTCGGGGAGCCCGCCCGAAGAATGGAGTGGCGATTTTATTTTGAAGTTATAGTTGAAGTCAGGGAGCCCGCCTGAAGAATGGAGTGGCGATTCATTTTGAAGTTATAGTTGAAGTCAGGGAGCCCGCCTGAAGAATGGAGTGGCGATTTATTTTGAAGTTGTAGTGGAAGTCAGGGAGCCCGCCTGAAGAATGGAGTGGCGATTTATTTTAAAGTTGTAGTTGAAGTCAGGGAGCCCGCCTGAAGAATGGAGTGGCGATTTATTTTAAAGTTGTAGTTGAAGTCGGGGAGCCCGCCTGAAGAATGGAGTGGCGATTTATTTTAAAGTTGTAGTTGAAGTCAGGGAGCCCGCCTGAAGAATGGAGTGGCGATTTATTTTAAAGTTGTAGTTAAGTCAGGGATCCCGCCTGAAGAATGGAGTGGCGATTTATTTTAAAGTTGTAGTTGAAGTTAGGGAGCCCGCTTGAAGAATGGAGTGGCGATTTATTTTGAAGTTGTAGTTGAAGTCAGGGAGCCCGCCTGAAGAATGGAGTGGCGATTTATTTTAAAGTTGTAGTTGAAGTCAGGGAGCCCGCCTGATGAATGGAGTGGCGATTTTATTTTAAAGTTGTAGTTGAAGTCAGGGAGCCCGCCTGAAGAATGGAGTGGCGATTTATTTTAAAGTTGTAGTTGAAGTCAGGGAGCCCGCCTGAAGAATGGAGTGGCGATTTATTTTAAAGTTGTAGTTGAAGTCAGGGAGCCCGCCTGAAGAATGGAGTGGCGATTTATTTTAAAGTTGTAGTTGAAGTCAGGGAGCCCGCCTGAAGAATGGAGTGGCGATTTATTTTAAAGTTGTAGTTGAAGTCAGGGAGCCCGCCTGAAGAATGGAGTGGCGATTTATTTTAAAGTTGTAGTTGAAGTCAGGGAGCCCGCCTGAAGAATGGAGTGGCGATTTATTTTAAAGTTGTAGTGAAGTCAGGGAGCCCGCCTGAAGAATGGAGTGGCGATTTTATTTTGAAGTTGTAGTTGAAGTCAGGGAGCCCGCCTGAAGAATGGAGTGGCGATTTATTTTAAAGTTGTAGTTGAAGTCGGGGAGCCCGCCTGAAGAATGGAGTGGCGATTTATTTTAAAGTTGTAGTTGAAGTCAGGGAGCCCGCCTGAAGAATGGAGTGGCGATTTATTTTAAAGTTGTAGTTGAAGTCGGGGAGCCCGCCTGAAGAATGGAGTGGCGATTTTATTTTAAAGATGTAGTTGAAGTCAGGGAGCCCGCCTGAAGAATGGAGTGGCGATTTATTTTGAAGTTGTAGTTGAAGTCAGGGAGCCCGCCTGAAGAATGGAGTGGCGATTTATTTTAAAGTTGTAGTTGAAGTCAGGGAGCCCGCCTGAAGAATGGAGTGGCGATTTATTTTGAAGTTGTAGTTGAAGTCAGGGAGCCCGCCTGAAGAATGGAGTGGCGATTTATTTTAAAGTTGTAGTTGAAGTCAGGGAGCCCGCCTGAAGAATGGAGTGTCGATTTATTTTAAAGTTGTAGTTGAAGTCAGGGAGCCCGCCTGAAGAATGGAGTGGCGATTTATTTTAAAGTTGTAGTTGAAGTCAGGGAGCCCGCCTGAAGAATGGAGTGGCGATTTATTTTTAAGTTGTAGTTGAAGTCGGGGAGCCCGCCTGAAGAATGGAGTGGCGATTTATTTTAAAGTTGTAGTTGAAGTCAGGGAGCCCGCCTGAAGAATGGAGTGGCGATTTAGTTTTGAAGTTGTAGTTGAAGTCAGGGAGCCCGCCCGAAGAATGGAGTGGCGATTTTATTTTGAAGTTGTAGTTGAAGTCAGGGAGCCCGCCCGAAGAATGGAGTGGCGATTTTATTTTGAAGTTGTAGTTGAAGTCGGGGAGCCCGCCCGAAGAATGGAGTGGCGATTTATTTTAAAGTTGTAGTTGAAGTCGGGGAGCCCGCCGAAGAATGGAGTGGCGATTTATTTTGAAGTTGTAGTTGAAGTCGGGAGCCCGCCCGAAGAATGGAGTGGCAATTTATTTTGAAGTTGTAGTTGAAGTCAGGGAGCCCGCCCGAAGAATGGAGTGGCGATTTATTTTAAAGTTGTAGTTGAAGTCGGGGAGCCCGCCTGAAGAATGGAGTGGCGATTTTATTTTGAAGTTGTAGTTGAAGTCAGGGAGCCCGCCCGAAGAATGGAGTGGCGATTTTATTTTTAAGTTATAGTTGAAGTCAGGGAGCCCGCCTGAAGAATGGAGTGGCGATTTATTTTAAAGTTGTAGTTGAAGTCAGGGAGCCCGCCCGAAGAATGGAGTGGCGATTTATTTTAAAGTTGTCGTTAAAGTCAGGGAGCCCGCCTGAAGAATGGAGTGGCGATTTATTTTAAAGTTGTAGTTAAGTCAGGGATCCCGCCTGAAGAATGGAGTGGCGATTTATTTTAAAGTTGTAGTTGAAGTCAGGGAGCCCGCCTGAAGAATGGAGTGGCGATTTATTTTAAAGTTGTAGTTGAAGTCGGGGAGCCCGCCTGAAGAATGGAGTGGCGATTTATTTTAAAGTTGTAGTTGAAGTCAGGGAGCCCGCCTGAAGAATGGAGTGGCGATTTATTTTAAAGTTGTAGTTGAAGTCAGGGAGCCCGCCTGAAGAATGGAGTGGCGATTTATTTTAAAGTTGTAGTGAAGTCAGGGAGCCCGCCTGAAGAATGGAGTGGCGATTTTATTTTGAAGTTGTAGTTGAAGTCAGGGAGCCCGCCTGAAGAATGGAGTGGCGATTTATTTTAAAGTTGTAGTTGAAGTCAGGGAGCCCGCCTGAAGAATGGAGTGGCGATTTATTTTAAAGTTGTAGTTGAAGTCAGGGAGCCCGCCTGAAGAATGGAGTGGCGATTTTATTTTGAAGTTGTAGTTGAAGTCAGGGAGCCCGCCTGAAGAATGGAGTGGCGATTTATTTTAAAGTTGTAGTTGAAGTCGGGGAGCCCGCCTGAAGAATGGAGTGGCGATTTTATTTTGAAGTTGTAGTGGAAGTCAGGAAGCCCGCCTGAAGAATGGAGTGGCGGTTTATTTTGAAGTCGTAGTTGAAGTCAGGAAGCCCGCCTGAAGAATGGAGTGACGATTTATTTTGAAGTCGTAGTTGAAGTCAGGGAGCCCGCCTGAAGAATGGAGTGGCGATTTATTTTAAAGTTGTAGTTGAAGTCAGGGAGCCCGCCTGAAGAATGGAGTGGCGATTTATTTTAAAGTTGTAGTTGAAGTCGGGGAGCCCGCCTGAAGAATGGAGTGGCGATTTTATTTTAAAGATGTAGTTGAAGTCAGGGAGCCCGCCTGAAGAATGGAGTGGCGATTTATTTTGAATTCGGTTGAGGAAAGCGGTTGAGTATAACGGAAATCCCCAGCATGAATCCAAGTTCATAATCAGAAGGAAGGCAACAAGGGCCAGAAAAGAGGGGTTCAGATTTCGAAGGAGAATAGTTCGAAGATCACAAAGAAGGAACCAATGGTCGGAGTTCGGCAATCAAGATAGGCCGAGACAACAATTGGCAGAGGAGAAGAAGTATGTGAAGAAACATCAAAGCCAGCAGGATGGCAAGGAACATGGCAAGATCAAGTTGAAAAGATAGATAAGAACTGACAATACTGTAACTTAGTCTAGCTTTTTATATTTCGTTTAGCACGGTGTAATAAGGGGATCAGTTAAGCAGTGGCATCAGCAGTAACAGCAGTAACATCAAGATCACAGCAGTAGTTGAAGTCGGGAGCCCGCCTGAAGAATGGAGTGGCGATTTTATTTTGAAGTTGTAGTGAAGTCGGGAGCCCGCCTGATGAATGGAGTGGCGATTTTATTTTAAAGTTGTAGTTGAAGTCAGGGAGCCCGCCTGAAGAATGGAGTGGCGATTTATTTTAAAGTTGTAGTTGATGTCAGGGAGCCCGCCTGAAGAATGGAGTGGCGATTTATCTTGAAGTTGTAGTTGAAGTCAGTGAGCCCTCCTGAAGAATGGAGTGGCGATTTATTTTAAAGTTGTAGTTGAAGTCAGGGAGCCCGCCTGAAGAATGGAGTGGCGATTTATTTTAAAGTTGTAGTTGAAGTCGGGGAGCCCGCCTGAAGAATGGAGTGGCGATTTTATTTTAAAGATGTAGTTGAAGTCAGGGAGCCCGCCTGAAGAATGGAGTGGCGATTTATTTTGAATTCGGTTGAGGAAAGCGGTTGAGTATAACGGAAATCCCCAGCATGAATCCAAGTTCATAATCAGAAGGAAGGCAACAAGGGCCAGAAAAGAGGGGTTCAGATTTCGAAGGAGAATAGTTTGAAGATCATAAAGAAGGAACCAATGGTCGGAGTTATTTTAAAGTTGTAGTTGAAGTCGGGGAGCCCGCCCGAAGAATGGAGTGGCGATTTATTTTGAAGTTGTAGTTGAAGTCGGGGAGCCCGCCTGAAGAATGGAGTGGCGATTTATTTTGAAGTTGTAGTTGAAGTCGGGGAGCCCGCCTGAAGAATGGAGTGGCGATTTATTTTAAAGTTGTAGTTGAAGTCAGGGAGCCCGCCTGAAGAATGGAGTGGCGATTTATTTTAAATTTGTAGTTGAAGTCAGGGAGCCCGCCCGAAGAATGGAGTGGCGATTTATTTTAAAGTTGTAGTTGAAGTCGGGGAGCCCGCCCGAAGAATGGAGTGGCGATTTATTTTAAAGTTGTAGTTGAAGTCGGGGAGCCCGCCCGAAGAATGGAGTGGCGATTTATTTTAAAGTTGTAGTTGAAGTAAGGGAGCCCGCCTCGAAGAATGGAGTGGCGATTTATTTTAAAGTTGTAGTTAAGTCAGGGAGCCCGCTCGAAGAATGGAGTGGCGATTTATTTTAAAGTTGTAGTTGAAGTCGGGAGCCCGCCCGAAGAATGGAGTGGCGATTTATTTTAAAGTTGTAGTTGAAGTCGGGGAGCCCGCCTGAAGAATGGAGTGGCGATTTATTTTAAAGTTGTAATTGAAGTCGGGAGCCCGCCCGAAGAATGGAGTGGCGATTTATTTTAAAGTTGTAGTTGAAGTCGGGAGCCCGCTCGAAGAATGGAGTGGCGATTTATTTTAAAGTTGTAGTGAAGTCGGGGAGCCCGCCCGAAGAATGGAGTGGCGATTTTATTTTGAAGTTGTAGTGAAGTCGGGAGCCCGCCCGAAGAATGGAGTGGCGATTTTATTTTGAAGTTGTAGTTGAAGTCGGGGAGCCCGCCCGAAGAATGGAGTGGCGATTTATTTTAAAGTTGTAGTTGAAGTCGGGGAGCCCGCCTGAAGAATGGAGTGGCGATTTTATTTTGAAGTTGTAGTTGAAGTCAGGGAGCCCGCATGAAGAATGGAGTGGCGATTTATTTTAAAGTTGTAGTTGAAGTCAGGGAGCCCGCCTGAAGAATGGAGTGGCGATTTATTTTGAAGTTGTAGTGGAAGTCAGGAAGCCCGCCTGAAGAATGGAGTGGCGGTTTATTTTGAAGTCGTAGTTGAAGTCAGGGAGCCCGCCTGAAGAATGGAGTGGCGATTTATTTTGAAGTTGTAGTTGAAGTCAGGGAGCCCGCCTGAAGAATGGAGTGGCGATTTATTTTGAAGTTGTAGTGGAAGTCAGGGAGCCCGCCTGAAGAATGGAGTGGCGATTTATTTTTGAATTTGGTTGAGGAAAGCGGTTGAGTATAACGGAAATCCCCGGCATGAATCCAAGTTCGTAATCAAAAGGAAGGCAACAAGGATCAGAAAGATGGGTCCAGACTTCGAAAGAGAATAGTTCGACGATCACAAAGAAAGGACCAATGGTCGGAGTTCGGCAATCAAGATAGGCCGAGATAACAATTGTGAGAGGAGAAGAAGCATGTGAAGAAACATCAGAGCCAGCAGGACGGCAAGGAACATGACAAGATCAAGTTAAAAGGATTGATAAGAATTTGCAGTACTGTAACTTAGTCTAGCTTCTTATTTTTGTTTAGCACGGTGTAAGAAGGAGATCGGTTAAGCAGTGGCAACAGCAGCAACAGCAGTAACAGCAAGATCACAGCAGTCATGGTAGTCCCAGCTACCAAAACTTCCCGAACTACATTGACCTGATTCCCTTTTAGCCAGGGATATGTAGGAGACCTTCGAAGCAAGGTTCGGTCAAACTTTTCCAAAAAATGCTTCATACGGAGTGCTTGAACGGGCAAGAATCGCTCATATCCGCTCACTTATCTTTGCACGAAAACTCTTCATGTTTCCGCGCAAAGAGGGGCAGCTGTGAGCACGTGATTTTTGCCCTATACGAGAATTACTCCCAAAATGTCAAAAATAAAAGAGTTTTTGTTTTTGTTTGCAATATTTGGGGATTACATGTTCTTTTTCTTATTTGTTCGCATTTGTGTGCCCGTGTCTATTTGTTTAAATTAATAAACAAAAATATATATACCAAATATGTTGCATTTATATTTGTAGGATTAGTTCCGTACTTAGAAATAGTTAAGTTTATTTTTACGAAAATGAGAAAATCATAAAAAATGTATTTTTCGCATTTCTTGTCATTTTAATGTACATTTGTAAGGATTCGGTATTTACTTATATTAATTGTTAGTAAAATTAATTATATGTGTTACAAGTTAATCTGATTTTATATATATATATATATATATATATGTATCTATAATACAATATAAAGTTTAGTTTAGGAAATAACAAGGAAGGAAAATCGGAATTGGGCCATCTCCAGGCCAGCAAAACCAGGCCCAATGTAATTCACTACCCAATCCAATCCCTTACCCGGTTAAAACCCACCCCGTCGCCCCAAAACGAACCAATAGGATGATCTGGACCGTTGGATTCCATTGATCCAACGGCCCAAATTAAGTCGGGCATTTAATATACCCAAAACCCATTAACCCGTCTCACCAACCCGCCTTCACTTGACCAAACGACCCCGTTTAGTTTTAATAGGATGATCTGGACCGTTGGTTCCCACCATCCAACGGCCCAGATCAAGTGATCAATTTTCAATATACCAAACACCCCCCAAACCCATTGTATCATTTCATTTCGCTCACCCGGTCCCCTTCAACCTCTCAAGCATCCTAGCCGTCCACCACCATGCGCCACCTGCCGGAAATCGCCTCACGGCAGTTCCGATAGGCCAATGGCCACCAAATTAACACCGTAGAATCTCCCAAGCCCCCTCTACACGGATCTAGCAGTGTTTAGTTTCGAATGTTGCTCGAACGCTTCGAATATCAATTTGAAGTTCGCCGGAATTTGAACGTTCATCCCAAACCACTCCAAATTCACGCCAATCACTCCTCACTCATCCCTCACACCCCTACTAACCCTGGCTTAGCTCGAGTCTTACCAGAAATGCTAAAGCCCTAAAGTCGAGCCTTAAGAACCCTAGAACCCAAAAATTAGGGATTTCGTCGAGTCAACGGTATTTGAAGGCAATAGACCTTAATTGGAGTGTTTTTCATTTGAAAAACACTTCAATTAAAGTCCGTTTACTTCAAAAGAAAGCAAACTCGAAGTCTTTGGAGCCGAGTCCGTCCAATTTTGATCCCTCTTCTTGAGGTATCCCATTTCTCATTCTCTTCCTTCTGTTTTGTTGTTGTGTTCATTATATTAATTTAGTTGTTCGTTTCTATCTGTTTGTGTTCGATTTTAATCTTTTCTGCTTCTACACCGTAAGACCTTTTATTTGGTCATTCTTGTTTTGCTTATATGTCGGAGTAGATTACGATATAGAAACACGAATTGGCTGTAAACGATACTGTCAAGTAGTAAATTCTGCATTTTTCATGTTTCGTTTGCCTGAGCATTTCGAATCACTAAGTCAATGATTGATTGTTGTTCCTTATATGAGTTATACGGATGCTGTCGATTAGTCTCGTAGGTCTTGTTTATTGGAGTTTTATGGCAGAAATTGACACTGTAAATCACATTGTGAATCACTGTTGGATCGAGACTTTCTTTCTTTTGAACTGTTGTTTTAATTAAGTGGTGAATTGGATATAGTTGTTGTTAGTTAAGAACTGAAGGGTGTAACTGATAGAGTGTAGTGCACATTAGGACTGCTGGTGGAACCTGCTGTACAGCAGAGTTTCCCACCAATGTCCGCTGATTATTAATTTTAAGAAAAAGGCCCCATGCTTAGACATATTGTAGTGACAAAACCAGTGTCAGGGAGGCCAGGAATATCATGGGCTAGGCAGAGAATATAATGTGCAAGGGTTTAGTTTAAGTGGGGCACCATTAGGAGTTGAAGTTAAAAAGCTATATAGATAGAGGGACTGGCCGTGAGAGAGGATATAGACACACATACATATATTAGGCAGAGACATTGAGAGAAAGTTGGGAGAGTTTTGGAGAATTCTTCTTAGTGTTTGAATTCTGAACCAATTTTCATAAGGAGAGAACATTGGGGAGTTCTGGGACACAAATAGAAGATTTGGTGAGCCTGTGAGTAAGGAAAACATTGAGAGGAGGATACACTGGAGAGCATTGGGAGATAGACAGACATACAAAAGAGAGAAAACAGAATAGGGATTCATTTTTGAGAAATAGAGAGCTGAGACATTAAGTTGAGATTTAGCCCTTAGAAGTTGAAAACAGATTCAACACCTGAGAGTATAAATTTGAACATACTGTTCCATTGAACTCTTGTTCAATTTCAAGTTCAAGTGGGTATCTGGGTTTGGTTATCACTGCTGGGGTATTACAAGTTGAAAAATCATTGCATAGATTGTTTGAAATCCTTATTTGTTGGTATTGGTGTGACTGTTTGGTTCTGCTACAATTGGTCCTGGGCTATCGACTGTTTGAATTGCATTTGGGTTGTTGTTTGGTGCACTGTTGCTTTGCTGTTGCTGGTGTTCATTGCTACTGCTGATTCTGTCCTCTCTTCATTGTTTTCCAATTTTCCAGGTACACATTCCTATCAATGTAAATCCTATTGAATGAAAATGAAGCTGGGATTTGCAATTTTTGATCTATTCAGCTTGAGATTAATGTTGTAGTATTAGTAATTGTAGTTGTTGGTAGTAAATTTGGATGAATGTATATTTGGACAGTCATTTCTTCACTGCTAGTAGTACCTGGACTGTTAAGTTGGTTCAATTCCGTTAATTTTTGCTTAGTTATGGATTCAGAGTTTGCAATAGTTAGATAATCTTGACAAACAACAGCTCATTTACCAACTAGGGGTTTTATTGTATTTTGAATCAATAGGTCTATTTAATTGGACTAGTTAGAATAGTTTTCCTGTAAACTTCGGTTGAATAACAGCTCGAAAGCTTGACTCATGATTTGTCCATTTGATTAAAGGTATTTTGCCAGAATAATAGTTAGAACATGTGTTCAAATCTAAATTAAAAAAACAGATTCATGAAAGTATGGATTTCATTCAAGTATTGGTTTATTAATGTGATATATATGGACAATGCTTTCTATACTACTGCCGGACGCCAAAACAAAACATTAGGATCAATTTGGTTGGGCCGATAGATTTAAGATTGGGCCTTGAATATTGTTATAAGTGGCCCAAATCTGAAATAGATAGTTTTAACTCATATGTCCGGATTATCAACTATAAGGAGCAAATTATATTTCAATTTAAAAACCAATAAGTAGAAAATATAGTTATGATAGGATTGGCCTTCAATAAAGTGAGATGAGCCTCGCCACACTAAATACACAATTGCGGGGCCCTCAAATTAATTGTTATAAAAAAAAAACTTAGACTCGGGAAGACTGTTTAGCGAATTTCACGGTCTTTCCCAAAGTTAACAACACGATAGTCTCTTTAGGAATGACTTTAATAAAATTACTTCCTAAAAACGGGTGCGCATTTATGTGACCCAAATCTTACTCCCGGCGAAACTAAAATACATTAAAGTCACAGGCGTACCGGTTGCGGTGTGACTCGAGATGTGTTTTTGTGATGTCGCAATTCTTCTAAAATTGAAAAGCGGAACATTAAAAGCACATAGTTAAAATATATAAAGAAATCAGATAAAAGCAAAAAATTGCAGTTGAGTGACCGTGCTAAAACCACGGAATCCGGGAGTGCCTAACACCTTCTCCCGGGTTAACAAAATTCCTTACCCAGGTTTCTAGTTTCGCAGACTGTATTACAGAGTCATAAATTTCCTCGGTTCGGGATTAAATCGGTGACTTGGGACACTATTATTTTCCCAAGTGGCGACTCTGAATAATTAAATAAATTGATCCCGTTCCGACTGTCCTTTAAGTGGAAAAACTCCTTCACTGATTATTATTATATCTCTTCTCGGGGTGTAGTGTTAAACAGTGGCACATTTACATTTTACGCTATTTGCGGTGAAAAAAGGAGGTGTGACAGAGGGAATGAATAAACAAACAGGTAAAGCACACATCAACCATATAAATCAGATAACATATAGTTTGACATGCCTTTACACATACTGGTTTGGTCTTTAAAAAATTTAAAATTAAGCACCGAGCGGATTGGTTCAATATGTACGTTTAGACAGGAAGCACGCATTAGGAAACTTGGATCCAATTGTCAGAACTTAAGGTATTTTAAGCGAGTGATTTAGAAAAGTACAGGTTCAGAAAAGTAGTCTAGTGCCGGAAAGTCAAAATGCAGTCAGTTTAGAAATAAATTCTAAAAGAAACATGAGTGTAAACCATAGAAAAAATTCCAGATTCAGAAATAAAATAGTAAGATGCAGAGTTGTTTTAAAGACAATTTCGGGAAGACCAAAACTTAGTTGGAAATTATTTAGGCAGAATTTTAGAAAGAAACCATTTTAGCAAAGGTGTTGGTTTGAAGAACTCAAATGTATACTGATTCAAAAGAGGTTTGTCAAAAGATTAAGGCTGAAAACATTAAGGCGTTAAGGACCAGTTAACAGATTGTTATGCTTAAGAAGAATCAGATGAGTTTGATGCGAAATCCTATAGACATGATATCTATATTTAATTTTTTTTTTAAAAAGCCTGTTAAGAACTGGTAAGAAGAGGTGATTATTCAATTACCTTATAGTTTGCCTAGCGCGTATGCATTCCCTATAGGCATGATTTCTATATGCACTAGTTACATGAACATTAAGGTCCTATAGGCAGGATCTCTAGTGACCTGCAATATGACCAAACATTAAGCCTTGTAGGAAGAATTTCTAGATGACTTATATCATATTTAAACGTTAAACCCTATAAGCATGGCATCTAGGTGACTTGAATCAGAAACATCGAACCGTATATGCAGGATTTCTAGTAAGAAAAACTAAAGTCCTAAAGTCATGATATCTACCCTTTATTGATGCCACAAAGTAAACCCCTCACACACCCTTTTACTAGATTCCCTCAGTTCTATACAAGTTATTACGACCCAATCAATCAACTAAATAAAAATACATCAAAAACTAACTGCTAGATCCAAGCAGCCTAATTCAATCTTAATGTCCAATATTATGTATGTAACTATCTCCGGGGTCCAGATCTCCAAAAGACTTCTCATTGTCCAGGGTGTTTCAAAGTTCCAAGGAATCTTAGGGATTCCAGGCATTGCTTACATCCAGGATTCCATTATGAACAAAAGGGTGTAATATTGAATAACCACACTCAGGCATCCAAGTTCAGAGGGTGCTCAAGGGTCCCAAAGCATGGCTTGCAAGAGAGGGGCAGAACTTATAGCTAGGAGTAAGTGCAGAGTGAAAGGGAAATTAGGAGGCCATGACATGTGGTGGTCATACGTAGCCATAAAGTAGGCTGGCACACCTTTGACCACTAGTTTAGATGAACAAGTTAGGAGCAGACCTTTTGAAGGCCAGACAAAGGTCTAGATAGTGATTAGGGCACTATCAAACCTAAGTCAAGGCTCAAACAAATAATGGGGAGAATGGGAAATGGGAATTGGTTGAGTTAAGGAGTTCAAAGAACCCAGTTCAGGGTCATAGATAGCAATGTTGGGGTATTGCTATGCCCTGAACATAAACTCACATGTAAAAGGGGTGAAGGGGAAGAGAACAAACAAACACTACACAGATTATTTAGATACTGGACTATAAAGAAAAAAAAGAGTCATGTTATAGTATGCTAGAACATATTGGCAGAATTAACACATTGTTCTTGAGGCATATAAACTAATTGAAACATACCGGTATAAAAGTAAAGAGTGCAGAAGAAAATGAGCAAAGTCCACATCAGTGTGAGTATCAGAAAGAGAGAATTTAAGTGAAAGTGAATTGTGAACTCATATGGTATTATGTGTTCGTGTGTAAAAGGATAAAAGGGCAACCTCTTTTATAGTGCGGAAAACAGGTAAGAAAACTTATTAAAAATCAGTCTCAAATATTCTCCTTTAGTCAAGGGATTTAATTTCACACGGAAAAGTGTAAGCATGGAATGGAAATTTGAATATAATCCTTCAGTAGTATAAGAAGGGAAAATACATGAGGTATATTAAGGAAAAGTATCAATAGTACTTGTCTTGTTAAAGAGAAATGAAAGGGAATCAATCAAACAATTAACTTAATCAAAGTACCAAGTTTTAAATCGAATGAACCAAGCCAGAAATAGGTAAAGAGGGCTTAACGAAAGAAAATCAGAGGAAATCAATCAAAACCCTATCAAAGGGATCCAAAATCAATCTAGCAATCACCAAAACCTTGAAAGAGGACCTGCTCGCATATAAAGAAAACAATTCAAACAGAAGAGTCTAACATTGAAATGTTTAGAATCATAAATAAAGAATACGAGTTCAACCAGAGACTCATAGTGAGTCTAAAGGTATAGGGTCCAGAAAGTGGATCCCTAATTCAATTTTCCAAGAAAACCCCCAAATTCTAGGGTTTCCCCATTGAATCAAACACAGAAACGCGAAGGCAAGTGAACAGACTCGAGGAGTCTCATGAGAATTCGGCAAATACAATAGCAAGTTTGAAATAATCAAAGAAAGGAAACCACTTTAAGGCATGAAGAACATGCTCAGAAAGCTTTGGCACTTAAGAAAACATGCTTAACAAGAACACAAACATAGTTCAGGGAAGCAAAACATCAAGAAACTCAGTAGTAAATTTGCATGGTATAAGAGTGAGAAAACAGACCAATCATGTGAGCATACATATAAAAGTGGAGAGACAATACATGCGTAATAGAGGAGAAAAACATATGAGCATAATACAGACAAACATCTAAAATAAAAGAACAACAAGAATCGAAAGACTTTTAGAAACCCTAATTTTGAAAAACAAAATATTTTGAAAAGAAAATTTGGGGAAAACAGTGACGACCCAAAGGGTCATCACCTGTTTTCCTCACATGTCCCGTGTTTTTGAGGCCTTGAAAACCTTATTTTATATTATCTCGATTTGCGTAGGTAGTCCGAGCGCGTAGCCGAAAGTTTTTTAGGTTGAAATATGTGAATTCTGTGAAACATTTGACGAATTTTGATATTAATATGATTATAGTTCACTTTGGTCAACACTTTTGGTAAACGAATCCGGACCCGAGATTGGACTGTCCCGAAATGTCTGTAGAAAAATATGGGACTCGGGCATGTGCCCGGAGTCCAAATCCGAGGTCTAAAACCTGAGTAAAAGAATTTTTCTGTTAAATTATTTTTATGAAATTATTAAGGAAAATAAAAATAAAAATTGATTAAGAGACTATGGTTCGGGCTCGTATTTTGGTTCCGACGCCCAACCCAAGTCTTATATATCGTTTAAGCACTTCATGTAATATTTGGTTGAAAACGGACGTCATTTGACGTGTTTCGGACCTAAAAAGTTAAAGTTAAGGTTTATAAACATTGAAATGAAAAGTGATGATATTGGGGTTTAATCCGTTGAATATAATGTTATTTTAGCGATTTCATCGCTCGATCAAGTTCGTATGATATTTTTGAGTTAGTGTGTGTGATTAGTTAGGAGCCCCGAGGGCTCGGGGGTGTTTCGGGGTGGTTTCTCACATAAAACCATAGCAGGTTTGCCTTTAGCTTTTGCATGCCAGATTGCTCTTCCTGTTCATGGTCTCCCTCACGCGATCGCGATGCTCGCTTGGTCCTCTTTCTACGCATTCGCGAACTTCTTATCGCGTTAACATAACTCCACTTTCGCCTCCTTTGCATTCGTGTACTAAGCCACGCATTCGCATAGTTATAGTTCTTCCAACCTCGCATTCGTGTTAGGGTCCTCGCGTTCGCATAGACCAAATTATGGACCCCAACCTTTTTCCTCTTCACTTTCGCATCCTCTTGCACGAGAATGCGATGCTTTCTCGTATTCCTTCATCGCGAACGTGGCCGCAGTGTCGCGAACGCGATGAACATTTTTACCCCGTTAATTTTTTTTAAAAACGGGTAAGAATCATTAGTTGGGAAGTTTACAGTTTTTAACACGAGTCTTCTTCTCTCCTAAGCCCTAGGAAGCCATTAAAGCCCCCAAGCTTCAAGACCCTTTGAGTAAGTAATTTCCCGCTTATTTCCTTCACTTTTCTTTCATTAATTAACTAGTTTCTAAGCGTAAATCATGAAATCAAGGTAATCATGGATTTTGAGCAAAGTTAGATTTTTGAGAATTTTGGGTAATTCAACCCCAATTTGGGGTCGAATCTTAAAACAAAATATATGTTTGCACTCGTGGGGGTATGGGTGAATTTATTTTGGCTCGAACTTTAGGTTTTGACTAAGCGGGCCCGGGGTCGGTTTTAAAATTTTTGGACAAAATATTAAAAGCACTTTAATTAGGCAATTGGGCTGGTTTGTTGAGTAGAATTGATGATATTAAATAAATTGTGTATAGATATGACTGAATTGGAGCAAAATTCGAAAGGAAAGTCATTGCTTGAGGATTGAGTTGGCCGTAAACCTTCGAGGTAAGCGTTGGATGTATCCTAGCTTGAGGGAATAGGATTAGATTATAATAACTTACTATTTGCTAAATGATCGAGTGCCGTGTATAGGCGTGGTGACGAGTGTCTATATACCAGAGTCTAGCATGACCATGGGTCTTTGTTTGTACATGTTTGTGAGATAATTTGGAACTCTCATAAGCTAAATTATAATTTTCTACAATTGAGAAGAGTTTGAGAATTAATTGTGAAATATTAATATTTTGGAACGTTGGCTCGAATGATAAATATTATTAAGTTAAAGTTGAAAGTGTTGAAAGGAATTTTGATTAATCCCTTATCAGAATGGTTAAATATACTGAGTAACTACCCTTGCTGGGTTGTGAAGGTTATTTTTGTTGTTCCCTTGTCGGGATTCAGTTGTTAATTGAGTTATTCCCTTGCCGGGACTCAGTTGTTAATTGTGTTATTCCCCTGCCGGGACATTTCTTATGATTATTTATTTCTCTCACCCGTTTGGTTGTGATTACTGTTTGGGTGAGGAAGAGTGATAATGCACGAAGGGTAATTCCGTGCCATTATTAATTATATTTGCACGAAGGGTCATTCTGTGCCATGTTTTAACTATTTAAGTACGAAAGAACATTCTGTGCCATGTTTTAACTGTTTATGCCCGAAGGAACATTTCGTGCCATTGTTGATTATATTTGCACGAAGGGTCATTCCGTTCCATGATATGAGAGTTATGTGAGGAAAACACGAAGGGTGATGCCGTGCATTCTGTTTGATTGCTTTGGGTGAGGATGAGAGTAAAAGCACGAAGGGTGTTGCCATGCAATCTGTTTGATTGTTTT
This sequence comes from Nicotiana noctiflora, assembly GCA_032618575.1. NCBI lineage: Eukaryota > Viridiplantae > Streptophyta > Magnoliopsida > Solanales > Solanaceae > Nicotiana > Nicotiana noctiflora. The sequence continues at coordinate 19,479 of JASVEL010011229.1, forward strand.
GAGTGAGGATAAGAGTAAAAGCACGAAGGTTGATAATGTGCAACTGTTGGATTGTCTTATTTTTGGTATTTATTATTGTGCCCTGTTTCTTAATTACACCGACTACTTTTATATCCGGCCTGTGCTCCCCATAGTATGTTTTTCCTCCATTCTTACTGTTTAGTTCGGTACTTAATTTCTTTTTTTTTGTACATATATATATTTTGACCTGCACATGTTTATTTCAGAGTCTGGTCCTTGCCTTGTCACTACTTTGCTGGGATAGGTCAAGCACTTACTAGCACATGGGGTCGGTTGTGCTGATGCTACACTCTATGCTCTTTTTGCACAGATATATACAGGTTTCGGACAACAATAGTTGCAGTGGTGCGAGGTTGGTATTTCGACTATCGAGACACCGAGGTAGCCTTGCAGGCGTCCGCAGGACCCGTTGTCTCCTCTATCTTTATTTTCAGTCTGTTATCTCATGTATTCGAGACAAATAATTTTATATTTCTTTCAGGCAGTTATGTGTAGTACTCTTAGCAGTTCATGAGCTAGTGACACCAGGTTTTGGGTAGTGCTATGTTGCAAACTTCCGCATTGTTATATTATTTGGTTAAACTTAAAAGTCTTCTGCATTTATTTAAAATATTGATAGTATTTCATTAGTGATGTTGATAGAGGATGTGTAATATTTAGCTGGCCTAGCTCTGTTAGTAGGCGCCATCACGACGTCCGATGGTGGGATAAATCCGTGTCGTGACAAAAATGCCCAAAACATCAAATATAGCATAGGTTCGTCACAGATCCAGGTAAATAAATGAAGAAAGAACCTCGAATAGAATGAGAAGGCTTGGAAATGGTCTGATCTCGAACAGATATGAGTCATAGCTAGGCTCTTAAGGCTCGAACATGCCAGAACATGGTCGGAGAGGCCATAGAGCTACATATATGAGAAGATCTAAAAGTGAACCATCAAAGTCAACCTTCGAAACCTCAAAAAAACAAGGTCTATGGCGAGGGTGAGTGGGTATAAGCCATCCATGGTCAAGGCTGCCATGGATTTCAGCGGAGATGAGATGAAAATAGGTTGAATGAAGCTAGGGTTTTCGAGAGGGATAGAGAGGATTTGGGAGATGAGGGTGTCTGTCTTTGGTAAATGACTAGAGTTTTGGGGTAAAGGTGAATTAAAAAGGAAAGAATGGATTATGTCCATTGATCAAAATGATCAACGACTAGGATTTAAAAGAGGTCCAGACGGGTTTAAGAATTGGATCAAGGGATCGGTTAAAAAATATGAAATTCGGTCGTTTAATTGGGGATAGAATTGGGCTGTAATGTGGATAAAATAGAAATATAAATGGGCTATACGTTAAATAGCCAACTTTCCTCTTTTGATTTAATTAAAATAGTTAAAATAATTTTTTAAAACAAATTAAAAGCACTAAATTGATTAATGATATACAAATATTAATTAAAAAATATTGAGCGCAATTTTGTAATTGTAAAATGCTGTTAAATCAGGAAATAGCTTGTAATTGCTGTCACACCTCCCTTTTTACTACCCCACACTAGGAAATAAGCATATAAATACGCTTATAGGGTATTCCTCGATGCTCAAATACCCGAAACAGATATAATAGCAAAGAGGAAAGAGTTTTTCCATTTAAAGGACAATCGGTTCGGGATTTTGTTATAATTAATCAGAGTCGTCACTTGAGATGATAATGGTGTCCCAAGTCACCGGTTAATCCCGAATCCGAGGAAACTGACTCTTTCAAAAATGTCTGCGAAACAAAGATCTGGTTAAGGAACTCTGTTAACCCGGGAGAAGGTGTTAGGCATTCCCGGGTTCCGTGGTTTTAGCACGGTCGCTCAATTGTCGTTCTCGACTCTTGTTTGACCAAATATAGATTTTAACAATTTGTATGTGCTTTTGCTTTTAACATTTTAAAGAATTGCGACATCGCGAAAACGTACCTCGAGTCACACCGCAACCAGTATCCCTGTGACTTTTAGTACATTTCGGCTTTGCCGGGATTTGGGATTTGAGTTGCACCAAGTGCACACTCGTATTTAAGGAAAGTACGTTAAATCGTGCCTTAAATGGTCTATCGGCTTTTAGTTGTTTTGGGTAAGACTATGGAGTTTGCTAGTAGTCTTCCCGAGTTTAATTATGTTATAACATTACTAAGGGGGCCCCGTTGTTTGAATGTCGGGCGAGGCTCATCCCAATTATTATTAGGGTTCAATCTTAATGTATACTATATTTTCTATACTGTTTTTTCCTTAATCGATTTCTAGTACTAAGCATTCCTGGCCCGTCTGATTCTTATTGTTTATTGGGCCTGGATTTTCATTCACTTAATGAGACGTGCATTCGACCTGCCCAGGCCTTCGAGGCCCAGGCTGCTGTCGAGCTTCTACTTATCAGCCAATTGGCTATACACCACAGTTTAGGCCCACGCCAGGTATCAGGCCCAAACGAAAATAGAACAACATTGTGAATAAATAAATGAAAATATACATTTGGGAATAATAAGAAATCAATGAGCATTTTATTTATCACCAGAGAAATCAGTAAATAAGATAGCAATTCAAAATCAATTGTCTTTTGTACAGGCTCAACAAACTATCAGTTTACAGCTAAGAATTCATACTAACACATTCAATTACTAGTTAAAGGGTTTAATACCATAGTTTGATTATCCAAGGCTAAGCGATCTGATGATATGTACACAATATTATTATTGATTCTAATACGATTTAGCTTATGTAGTGTCACAGACCCAGTTGCAAACGATTTATCAGATCTTCTAACTATTCTTCTCCTTTTGGACTTGTTTGTATCTACATACTAATTTACAGATGTGACTAATTACTGATGCTAATATGAACCAGGCTTATTTGATATTCTTAAAACCGGTTTCACCTTAGTTGTTACTTCATCTGGTTATTCCTCTTTTAACTTACTCAAATCCAGATATTGATCAACGAAACAGATTAACTACGTGAGCATGATTGTTATTGATTCATGTGAAGGCCGTTTAACTTTGTTTTAGAGGTTTTACCTACTTAAGTAAATGATGTGCTATCTATGACTATACTACTACTATAATACTAGCTATTACAATGTTTTTGTTTCTGTTTTATATGACTACATTCTATACTACCACTAAAGCTACAGATCTAAGCTACTAAAGCAGTAAAACAAAAAATGAACTACAGATTCATAATGATAGATAAATTAAGCAGAATCTTCAATTTATTTCATCTAGATCATCAATACGGCTTCACTCGAACAGAAATTGTACCTGGATAAGCAAAATGAAGCCGATGAGTCTAAGGGATTAAGCAGTAAGCGCAACAATGAACTCAGACAACAATGCAACACTGGAATTGAATGCCAAATGAACAAGACAACACAGCAATAGCAAGCAGGAATCCCACAGCAAAGCAAGTAGAAATCCAGACCAAATTCGAGCAAAGAACCCAAAAATCAGAAGAAATCAATAAGTTCTCACTCGAAAAATCCCAGAAAACACTACTGCTATATTAGTATTTTTTCTCTTCTGAACTTTTCTTATCAAAAGCCAACCCCTATTTCACTCTTTTTGGGAGTATTCATAGGAATAGGCAAGGGCTGAGACTTGGGGAGAAAGTATGGGATTAAATCCCACTTCTCCCCCTCTTAAAATTATCAAGTTTTCACTTAGACCCCTATTTCAGTTATGAAATCCCTTCCAACATGTGCTGGAAGGTTCTAAAAGATTCCTTTTAGGGCCTTTTACCAAAGTAAATTTGGGGTTAAAGATTTTTACAGATTTCCCATTTTAGGGAGACCATTATACCCTTTAATCTCTGCAAAATTGCAGAAATCAGGGGTACAAATGACTCCCTTAACCCCTTATGTTCCAAACTATTTACCAAATTACTAAATTGGTTCCCTTTTATACCCTTGAAGGTACTGTTGAATTACCTGACCTACCTAGGTTAGGTTCCAGCATTTTAAGACTATATTTAACTAGTGGCCAGTCCTTGCATTGGTATTTAAGGACTGGCCAACTCTACTTTAGGGAACTATTTCAATTTTAGCCTCTTTTAGTATGGCTTCAGTTAATTAAAACCTTCTTATTTCAATTTTAAGCTAATTGCATTACTAGCCTGCCTTATTATTAATTAAACTATTTAATTAATGGCCAGTCTCAAGTTGAGACTTAGCCTGGGCAATTGAACCCAATTACTAAACATAGGCTGGGCCCAAGCCTTTGCAGGCTTAGCCACCTGTAGTTCAGGGCTCAAAATTAGCCTTGGTAAGCCTGCATTTGCAAGCTTAACCATTTTCGCACAACCAGCCCCTTTTGAGGTGGACTGGTGTGTTAGGACCTTATAGAGTTGGTCAACCTTTGCAAAGTTGACCACTCTTAGGTCAATTATTGCCTAATAGCCTATCTTTGTTCATTTAAAGTTAATTAAACTAATTTGCAGGACTAGCCTGCTTTATTAAGGCATTCAGACTGTTAAACTAATGGCCAGTCTCAAGTTGAGACTTAGCCTGGGCAATTGAAGCCCAATTACTGAACATAGGCTGGGCTAAGGTCTTTGTAGACCTAGCCACCTAAGATTCAGGGCTCAAAATGAGCCTTGGTAAGCCTGCATTTGCAAGCTTAACCAGTCTTTGCACAACCAGCCCCTTTTGAGGTGGACCGGTGTGTTTGGACCTTATAGAGTTGGTCAACCTTTGCAAAGTTGACCACTCTTAGCTGAATTATTGAACTTATAGCCTATTTTTTTGATTTTCAGTTTAGCCTATTTCAAAACTAGCCACTTTATGAAACCTAGCACTAACAGCTATAACCAATTCACCTAGGCATGATAGGTATTAACAGTGTTTACTAACATAAAATCATTACAAACATAGCCATTTCAACAGATAATTGCACACATAGCCTAATGAAATCAAATATTATTCATTAATCAATTAAAACTCAGAAGAGGAGTTTTATAATGTTGAATCTTAACTAATCAACTCACATAACTCAAATTCATGTAGCAAAAATGTCAATTAACATCAATCAGGCTTAGTCACAATCAATTCATGTCAGATGACGCACTGAAAAACCCCAAAACACTTAGAATTCATGGGCATAGACACATAGACACTAAATTTCACAAAACAGTCAAGAAGAAATGCAACATGACTTATTTTAAACAGGAGAGCAATGGACCTTGGCAGAACAATATAAGAAAGGTAGTCAGAATCCTCTTTCAAGTACTAATCCAAGTCTTTGATATATATATATATATATATATATATATATATATATATATATATATATATATATATATATATATATATATATATATATATATGTGATAGATAATAAAGAAAAGAAAAGACATGAAGAAACAGTGAAGAAGAATCCTACATCTATCATGTGAAGTAACAGAAAAAAGAATCAGGATCACTAACTCAGATTTCAGGAGATCAAAACCCCAATTTTAAGCATGCTATTTAGCAAGTAAGGAAAACAGAAGAGATACTATAAACTACCACAAGAAACCTTATTATAGGAGATGAAAGGGGATGGTGAATCAAACGGTTAAACCTGGCACTAAGATTAAACATGCTAAGCGACAGAAAGGACAGTCTAGCGATTATGAAACTCAACGAAAACATCTTAATATAAAGATAAGAAGAATAAGAGTCAATCTAGTTTTAAAACTTAGACATGCAGAACAATAGAAGAGAAGATAGTCAAGAACTCAGAAGATGAAGAAGAAAAAAAGTGAATCAAGATGGATCTTTTAACTCAGAGAAACAGACAAACAGGAGAACAAATATGAAGATGAACGAAGTGAAAAGAAAACCTAGTTCTAACATAGATCTTTCAAACCAAGGCAACAAGAACAGTCAAAACAGAAGAATACCATGGAGATGAATAAGATGAATCGAAAAAACCCTAATACTAAATAGATCTTTCGAATCAAAGAAACAAAGCAGAAAAAATAACATAGGACAATATCACAGAAGAAAGATATGAACAACGAGCAAGTTAGAAAGAACCCCAGTAACAACAGATGAAGCACAATATTTCAAGATAGAAAAACAGACAGAAATATCAAGACAAAAGTAATGAAACAAAAGGAAAACATGAATATGAACAGATAAAGGGAAGCCGATAAAGCACAAAAGGGGGCGAGGGACTTAGCTTGCAGGGCCTGTCCCCTGAGCTTCCCCTTTCCCTCTTCTCTTTCTTTTCAATCTCGTCCAGACCTTTTCTTTGTTTCTTTTCTTATTTCTTTCTTTCAGACCTTTTCTTAGATTTTCTTTTTGCTTTCTACTTTAACCTTCAAGACGGAGCCTTTATGGCTTTTAGTTTGGACTGGGGGGTATACAGAGGGGTAAAGGTTAGACCTTGGCAAAGGGGTTTGGATTCCGAGTCGCTGGAGTTAGGTTTCCGGCGACACTTTTTGGGAAATTCGAAGAGTTCAGGGTAGATTCGAAGGTGGTGGCTGGTGGGGTTAGGTAGATCAGGTCAAGGGGGACCGATCGGCGTTGGTTTGAGGTGGTGATTCGTTGTTTGAGTGGTCACCGGTGAAGTTCCGGTGACCGGAGTTTCAAAAGAAGGGGGTCTGTTTTTGGAGTTTTGATGGAGAAGAAGAAAAAGAAGAAGGAAACGAAGAGAGGAGGGATTGGAGGGGCTGGCGACCACCGTGGAGGGTGGTGGCCGCCATTAGCCGGCTAGGGTTGTGATGATGATGAAGACGGAGAAGACGGGAGAGAAGAGAGGGGTGAGGGGCATCTAGGGTTAGGAAATTAGAAAAATGGAAGCTCGTCCGGACCAAACCTTTTTATAGCCGTAGAGATTGAGGTGATCTTGGCCGTCCAATTGATGGAGATCAACGGCTACCAATAACGTTACTAAAACGACACCATGTCGTTACTTATGAGACCAGAACCAAGACCCTTAGATCAATCTAAACGGACGGCCCAGATTTGATCTCGCAATTTATAATTAAGCCATTAATTCGCCCAAATATCTCCACCGTTGGATTCAGCCTGTTGAACGGTGGAGATTGAATCTCATGTGTGGCCTGGACCGGATTTATTGGTTGATGCATTTGGGCCTTTAAATTGGGTCTTGTTTTGGCCCAATGCTATTATGCCCAACTATTTTTTGTATTTTCTGGTAATTAATTATTTTTTATGTATTTTCTTTTGTAATTTTTTTCTTTTCTTTTATGGAATATTATAAAAACCTAATTTCCTACTTACTCTAATTATTTAGTATTTTTTGGCAATTTTCTACTATTTTTCCTAATTTTCACTACTTAAAACTATTTTTGCTAGTTTTCTTCTTAAAACTAATCAATTAAAACAAAGTAATTACCTAGCCTATTTTTTGATTTTTTCTAATTTCTAATAATTCAAACACACAAAGTGTAGCTAATTTCAAGCAAATCATGTAATTGCACTCAAAAAACATATTTATTTTAATTTTGGAACGATTTGCCCGGTGCAAAAATCACGTGCTCACAGCTGCCCCTCTTTGCTCGGGAACACGAAGAGTTTTAGTGCAAAGACAAATGAGCAGAAATGAGAGATTTTTGCACATTGACACATTCCGTAAAAGCATTTTGGAAAACCTTTTGAACGCACCCTGCTTTAGAGGTTGCCTACATATCCTGGGCTAAACAGGAATCAGGTCAGTGTAGTTCGGGAAGGTCTGGCAGTTTTAAAAAACTACCAGACTCACTGTTGCATTGACACTGTTGAGACCTGCCGACTTACTCCTTATTACACCGGGGGGAGAAAATATAAAATGAAGAAGCTATTCTAAGCTATATATCCTACAATTACAATTGTTCCTAATCTAGCCTTTGTTTGCTTCTTCTTCTTCTCTTTTTCTTGATTTTCTGTGATGCCGACTCTTTTTTTTGTTGATTTTCTTTTCTTGCTTTCCTCTTTTTTGTTGATTTTCTTTTCTTGCTTTTCCCCTTTTTTTTTGATTTTCAATGATACTTCATGTCCTCGAGCTGAAGCCTGCTCAAAACAAAACAAAACAACAAAATTTTTCTTCTGCCCCAGTGTGGGCTTTTAGCTAACATAAAAATAAAATTGCAGGAAGTAAATATGCAGAAATTTATTCCCTTGTTAGATAGGTGGGCGCCTGACAGAAACTAAACGTGCTTGATATGCGATGCAGAAAAGTATTCCCTTGTTAGAAGGTGGGCGCCTAACAGAAATTAAACGTGCAATGCAGAAAAGTATTCACTTGTTAGAAGGTGGGCGACTAACAGAAATTAAACATGCAATGCAGAAAAGTATTCCCTTGTTAGAAGGTGGGCGCTAACAGAAATTAAACGTGCAATGCAGAAAAGTATTCCCTTGTTAGAAGGTGGGCGCCTAACGGAAATTAAACGTGCAATGCAGAAAAATATTCCCGTGTTAGAAGGTGGGCGCCTAACAGAAATTAAACGTGCAATGCAGAAAAGTATTCCCTTGTTAGAAGGTGGGCGCCTAACAGAAATTAAACGTGCAATGCAGAAAAGTATTCCCTTGTTAGAAGGTGGGCGCCTAACAGAAATTAAACGTGCAATGCAGAAAAGTATTCCCTTGTTAGAAGGTGGGCGCCTAACAGAAATTAAACATGCAATGCAGAAAAGTATTCCCTTGTTAGAAGGTGGGCGCCTAACAGAAATTAAACGTGCAATGCAGAAAAGTATTCCCTTGTTAGAAGGTGGGCGCCTAACAGAAATTAAACGTGCAATGCAGAAAAGTATTCCCTTGTTAGAAGGTGGGCGCCTAACAGAAATTAAACGTGCAATGTAGAAAAGTATTCCCTTGTTAGAAGGTGGGCGCCTAACAGAAATTAAACGTGCAATGCAGAAAAGTATTCCCTCAGCCTGATGACTGGGGAGTGGATTTTAAAAGATGCTGCCTTCCTCTTTTTGGTATTTTCTTTTACCAATTATCTCTCGCATGTGAATTTCTTCACTTATTGGCAAACTTTCTCTTTTTAGTGTTTTCTATTTTTCCACATTGGTCACATTCACTTTAAAGTGAATAATGACAATTTGTTCCTGCATGAATCATGAAACAAAATTTATTAGATATAAACTGCTGGCAACTGGCATCTGCCGTCCCTGCCTCTTATTGCTTTCCTCTTTTTTTTTGCTTTTTCTCCTGCTGTGTGGCTTTTCAGCTGCCTATCTTCTGCAAACTCTTTTTTTGTATTTTCTTACTTTTTCCTTTTTGTTTCGTTTTCTTTTCCTTTGGCCATGTTTGCCAAACTTCTTTATTTTCTCCTCAACTCTTTTTTCTTTCTGATCCAGTGTTGTTTCAGATTTCGTCATCAGGAGCTGGTAGTTAGCTCTCAAAAGTAAACAATGAAATGCAGAAAAATGAAAGAAAGGTAAGGGCGTTTTGGAGAGATGATAGAACTTATTTGGGTATTTGCTGGTTGATTCCGCTGACCATGCCATGTATTTAAACTCCTGACCCAGTTCGTTCCAATCGTTATTCTGACTCCGAATTATCTTCAACCCAAACCGTTACTATTTTTTGTTGCCTTTTCTCTTTTTGGAAATCCTTACGATCGACCTACGGTGCCTCGAAAGGTTTTCACCAATAGGACTCTCTCATTTATTCTCTCAACCTCACAATCGTCTCACGGTGCCGGTTAAGGTTTTCACTGATGAGACTCTCTCATTTTATTTCTCTCAAACTCACAATCGCCTCACAGTGCCGGTTAAGGTTTTCACCGATGAGACTCTCTCATTTTTTTTTTCATTTTTTCATTTTTTCCTTTTGTATTTTGTTTTCTGATACCACTGGTATTGTCCAATGTCTCGCCCTTTCTTCATTGCATCCGTTATCATTTTGGAATTGATCAGAAGGTCTTTCTTTGGACCGTAACATGACTTTTGGCTGGGTTAAGAAAGAAAGGTATAAAGGCTCAAAATTTTATGAGGGTTCAAAAATATTTACAACTCTCGGAATTATTCAACATAACTTCTGCCCCAATTTCAATATGTGGGGAATTTTTGGATTTTTCTTTCTTGTGACTGAACTTCAGAGAGGTTGCCTACGTACCCTTTCGGGATCAAGTCAGACGTAGTTCATCCAACTTCATTAGTTAGATGGATTTCTTTTTGACTTTTTCCCGATTTGTTTGTCTTTTTCTTTTTTCTTTTTTTTTCTTTTTTTCTTTTTTTTTTCATCATTGTTTTTCATTTGGTCATCACTTTTTTCAATTTTAACCTTCATTTTCCTATTGCGCTATAAGCGATTTCGAGAGAGGGCTATGAAAGAATATATTCATTAAGGCTCAAAGGGGTTGTCAATGGATAAAGTGTTTGGATAGAGAATAAAACGCCTTCGTCATTTCAATTCCAAAATCGCAACAAAATACAAAACATACAATTGAAAAGAAATCATACATAGTATCTTTTGACCGCATCTGAATTGATAGCAGTCTCTACGCACTTTCCTTCAACATCTGTTAAATATAATGCCCCATTGGACAACACCCGCGATACTACAAATGGTCCCTGCCAATTTGGCGCAAACTTGCCCTTTGCCTCGGCCCAATGCGGTAAGATACGCCTCAATACGAGTTGTTCGACTTCAAACTTCCGAGGACGCACCTTCTTATTGTATGCTCTGGCCATTCTTCGTTGATACAACTGCCCATGGCAAACTGCCGCCAATCTTTTTTCATCAATCAGACTTAGTTGTTCCAGCCGGGCTTTTACCCATTCTTCGTCATCTATTCCAGCTTCAGCTATGATCCGTAATGACGGTATTTCTACTTCTGCGGGTATAACAGCCTCCGTCCCATACACTAGTGAGTAAGGTGTGGTTCCGATAGAAGTACGCACTGTCGTACGGTAACCCATGAGAGCAAAAGGTAACTTTTCATTCCATTGCATGGATCCCTCCACCATTTTCCTGAGGATCTTCTTGATATTCTTATTCGCCGCTTCTACTGCCCCATTCGCCTTTGGCCTATAAGGTGTGGAATTACAATGCGTGATCTTAAATCTCTCGCAAACTTCCGCCATGAGATGACTATTTAGATTGGCTCCATTATCTGTGATGATCACCTTGGGAATTCCAAACCGGCATATAATATTCTCATGCACAAAGTCAACCATCGCTTTCTTCGTCACTGCCTTGAACGTTTTTGCCTCAACCCACTTGGTGAAATAATCGATTGCAACCAAGATGAATCTATGCCCATTGGAGGCTGCTGGATCTATCGGACCGATAACATCCATGCCCCATGCGACAAAGGGCCACGGTGCAGACATTGTATGTAACTCATAAGGCGGGGAGTGGATCAGATCTCCATGTACCTGGCACTGGTGACATTTCCTCACATATCTGATACAATTAGCTCCATAGTGAGCCAATAATACCCTGCTCTCAAAATCTTCTTTGCCAAGACATATCCGCTCATGTGGGGTCCACAGGCTCGAGCATGTACTTCATTCATAATCTCATCAGCTTGTTGTGCGTCCACACACCTCAATAACCCCAGGTCTGGTGTTCTTTTGTATATAACTCCTCCGCTAAGAAAAAATCCATTAGCCAAGCATCTGATGGCTCTTTTCTGATCTCTAGTGGCCTGCTCCAGGTATTTGCCAGTTTTCAGGTATTCCCTGATGTCTGATACCACGGTTCTCCATCCAATTCTTCTTCCACAGCAAAGCAGTAATCATTTTGATCACGAACTTGGATTTGGAGTGGATCTATATAGGTCTTGTCCAGATGATACAGCATATAGGACAATGTAGCCAAAGCATCTGCAATCTCATTGTGCATTCTTGGGATATGTTGGAATTCTATGAACTGGAATCTTTGGGATAACTCATGCAAACAATACAGGTAAGGTATCAATTTCAAATCTCGTGTCTCCCATTCTCCCTGGATTTGGTGTACCAAGAGATCCGAGTCACCCATGACCAAAATCTCTTGAATACCCATGTCTATAGCCATCCGTAATCCCAAGATACACGCCTCATATTCAGCCATGTTGTCGGTACAGAAAAATCAAAGCTGTGCTGTGACGGGATAGTATTGACCCGTACCTGAAATGAGTACCGCTTCAATACCAACGCCCTTGCTGTTGACGGTTCCGTCGAAGTACATTCTCCATCCTGGCTTCTCATCTTATTCTATTTCCTCGATATTCATAGCCTCCTCATCCGGAAAGTATGTCTTTAAAGGCTCATATTCATCATCCACTGGATTCTCTGCTAAGTGGTCCGCAATTTCTTGCGCCTTCATTGTCGTACGAGTCACATAGATAATGTCAAATTCTGTGAGCAGAATCTGCCATTTAGCAAGTCTCCCTGTAGGCATAGGCTTCTGAAATATGTACTTCAGAGGATCCAGTCGTGATATCAAGTATGTAGTATATGCTGACAAATAATGCTTCAATTTCTGAGCCACCCAGATCAATGCACAACAAGTTCTTTCTAGCTGAGTATATTTTACCTCATAAGATGTGAACTTCTTACTGAGGTAATATATAGCTTGCTCTTTCTTGCTTGTCTCGTCATGTTGACCTAGCACACATCCGAAGGAGTTATCGAGCACTATCAAGTATAAAATCAGAGGTCGCCCCGGCTCTGGAGGAACTAACACTGGAGGATTGGCTAAGTATTCCTTGATCTTATCGAAGGCTTCCTGACATTCGTCGGTCCATTTTACTGCTGCATCTTTCTTTAACAACTTGAAGATCGGCTCACATGTTGATGTCAATTGAGCGATGAACCGGCTAATGTAATTTAACCTCCCCAATAGGCTCATTACCTCCTTCTTGTTCTTCGGCGGAGGTAGACTTTGGATGGCCTTGATCTTTGATGGATCTAGTTCAATACCTAGCCGACTCACTATAAACCCCAACAACTTCCCTGAAGGTACTCCGAATGCGCACTTCGCAGGATTTAGCTTTAGATTGTACCTCCGGAGTCTTTGGAAAAACTTTCTCAAATACCTCACATGATCAGGTTGCTTTTTGGACTTTATGATGACATCCTCCACATATACTTCGATTTCGTGGTGCATCATATCATGGAACATCGTGGTCATTGCCCTCATATAAGTTGCCCCGGCATTCTTTAATCCAAACGGCATCACTCTGTAACAATACGTTCCCCAAGGTGTAATGAAAGCAGTTTTCTCCGCGTCTTCTTCGTCCATCAGGATCTGATGATAACCTGCATAACAATCTACAAATGAACCGATCTCATGCTTGGCGCAATTTTTGATCAATATGTGGATGTTTGGCAATGGGAAGTCATCTTTTGGACTGGCTTTGTTGAGGTCTCTGTAGTCCACACACACTCTGGTTTTTCCATCTTTCTTTGGGACTGGCACAACATTCGCCAACCAGGTGGGGTATTTGGTGACTCGTATGACCTTTGCTTCAAGCTGCTTATTAACCTCTTATTTTATTTTTACGCTAATGTCCGTTTTGAATTTCCGTAACTTTTGCTTTACTGGACCGGCATTCGGGGTAGATAGGCAACTTGTGTACCACCAAATCAGTGCTAAGTCCGGGCATGTCATCATAGGACCAAGCAAAAATGTCCTTAAACTCATGCAACAACCTTATCAATTCTTCCATGAGGGGTGTCTCCAAATGAACACTAATTTTTGTTTCCCGGACATTATCTTCGCTCCCCAAATTTATGGATTCCGTATCACTCAAATTCGGTTTGGATTTTTCCTCATATTGGCTCATGTCCTTACTTATTTCCTCCAGGGCTTCCTCATCCTCACATTCTATTTCACTATCCTCCTCAATTTCTTGTATGGTAATGTGACTGTCAGAACAGGGTCGAGAATCTTTCACGCATGACATGGCGTCAGAATCAACACATATAGAACTGTATAGAAGAAAAAATAAAGAAAATAAGGCAAAAAATGAAAAAAGGAAAACTGCATTTCATTAATAAAAAGATGAACAAAGTTCGGGATACATTTTGATTTTTCTTTTCATGAGGGGGTGGAAGAACTACAAAAAGTAACAATTATTTTTCTGGGAACGCGATGATGAAATTTTCAGAGCTAACTACCAGGACTCCTTCCTGATAGGAAAAGGAGTGGCTTCCCAATTGTTCAGCATGACGCCAGATCCCACAAACTGCACGTCCATTTTGCTAGTGCCTTCCCCCACCTCAACCATGTTCACATCCCCAAATATCTTCTCAAACCTTAGAAGTTCTTCATCAGGTCGGGTCTCGACCTACCTTGACACAGCAGATGTCCGATATTTAGTAACAGGTTTGGTGAAGGTGTCGGATAGTTTGGGTATAGGCTTAGGCAGGGTCCATTTCTTTTTGGCTTTGGAGGCTCTCTGGATGTCGGCATAGGTGGGTTTGAACCCTAAGCCGAAAGTTCCTTTGTTCTCTGGCAGTTGAACCGGTTGGGTGACTCCTTGCAAAGTTTTGCCCAGCCCTTTTCCTGGCGCAAACCCATTTTTAAGCATCTCCCGGGCCACTATCACAGCAGTAGGTGCTACCATAGGGATCGACAGTTTTTCTCCTTCAGCAATTTTGTTTCCTGCTATGGTATCTGTCACCTGGTAGACCCAAGGACCCCTATCTCCATCAGCACCATCAAACGGCATCACAACACTGCAGGTATTTTCTTCTCCATGCACCACAATTTCTTGCTGCTCCAATTCGAATTTGACCATCTGGTGTAAAGACGACGGCACTGCCTTGGCCGCGTGGATCCATGGTCGTCCTAGCAATAAATTATAGGACACAACAATATCCAACACCTGAAATTCCATAGTAAAATCCATAGGCCCAATGGTTACTTCCAAGACAATGTTTCCCAACGTGTTCTTACCTCCACCATCTAATCCTCTCACATTTATACTGTTCCTTCGAATTCTATCCGGACTGACATTCAGCTTCCCCAAAGTTGACATCGGGCAAATATTTGCGCTTGAACCATTATCTATCAATACTCTGGTCACCACCGACTCCTCGCTCTTCACCGTAAGATAAAGTGCCCTATTATGCTCAGTTCCCTCAACAGGCAATTCATTATTTGAGAATGTAATCCTATTAGACTCAAAGATCTTATTGGTAATCTTTTTAAGGTGACAGACTGAGATCTTTTCTGGGACATGAGCCTCATTGAATATCTTCATCAGAGCTTTCCTGTGTTCTTCTGAGTGTATTAACAACGAGAGCAAAGAGATCCGTGCAGGAGTTTTCCTCAGTTGTTTGACTATGGAGTAATCTTGTTCTTTTATCTTTTTGAGGAATTCCTCCGCCTATTCCTCGGACACTGGCTTCTTCAACTGATTCTCTTTCACTGTTTTCATTCTTCTTAACTCTTCTGGGGCAAAACACCTCCCAGACCGAATCAGACCTTGAGTTTCATTGATTTCTCCGGATACCTCCTTCCCTTTATAGATCACTGCTACCTTGTTGTAATTCCAATGTACAGTCTTCGTGTTTACTACCGGCATTTGCACCACCGGTCTTATGATCACTGGTTCCACACTCGCGCCTTTCACTGTTAATATTGGCTTCACGCCTGGTACTACAACCTTCAAATTCTCCACCACTACTTGCCTTTTTACTGGTTCCACAATAATCACTTTTTCTTTCTCGACTTCCTTTTCCGTTCTGCTACTGGCCTTAATCATTATAACAGATTGAGACGGCTTCCGCCTGCTTTCATCCTGCACCAATTCTATCATATGCGTTTCATGGTGAGCTGGCAGTGGGTTTTGCGTGATGTTTGGAGTCTCGGGAGCTTGCACTTCAATTCTCCGACTATCAATAAGATCCTGAATAGCATTCTTCAGATGCCAACACTTTTCAGTATCATGTCCTGGTGCTCCTGAACAATACTCACACCTGACAGATTGATTAAGGTTTTTCGGAGGTGGGTTTGGAAGTTTAGGCTCAATCGGGCTCAGCATACCCAATTCTTTTAATCTGTGATAGAGGCTGGTATATGACTCCCCCAACGGGGTGAATGTTTTCTTTGTCTTATTCCTCCATTCTGGGTCAGGCCTGGGTCTGTTTGGGTTTCTGTAGGTTTTAGGAGCAGGGTATATGTTTTGTGTGTGGTAGACATTATATGGGGCTTGGGCTCTCCACACATGTGGTGGTGGTGGTGAGTAGGTTTGGGCTTGTGGGTGGTGGTAGTGCGGAGTAGTTAGTGGGTAATATGGTGGCGATGGGTTATATGTGGTTGGTGCATTGTATGGGGTTGGTGGGCTATATGTGGTTGGCGGGTTGTATGGAGTTGACGGGTTTGGTGGGTATGGATGGTATGGACTTGGTGGGTTATGATGTTGGTTATGGTTCCAAGGCATGCTTTCCACAACTGCTACTTCTTCTTTTTTCTTCTTTCCAATTGCTCCTCCATTCCCAGTCTGTATTGCTTGATTCGTGGCCTTAATTGCCGAAAAACTCATGATCTTGTTTGTTTTTAAACCTTCCTAAAAAAAGCTCCCCATCTTCACAACCTCATTGAAACTTTTTCCAATTGCTGACACTAAATGACCATAATAAGTAGGCTCCAAAGCCTGTAGGAAACAATATACCATTTCTCCTTCCTTCATCGACGGATCTACTCTTGCCGCTTGTTCTCTCCACCTGAAACCAAACTCCCTGAAGCTTTCTCCCGGCTTTTTCTCTATCTTCGTGAGTGATAGTCTATCTGGTATGATTTCCAGATTGTATTGAAAATGATTCGCGAAGGCTTGAGCAAGATCGTCCTAGACAAACCACCTTGTATGATCCTGTCGAGTATACCACTCCAAAGTAGAACCGCTTAAACTTTTGCTAAAATACGCCATTAACAGCTCATCCCTGCCTCCTGCACCTCTCATTTTACTGTAATAACCCCTGAGGTGGGCCACCGGGTCTCCATGTCCGCTATACATATCAAACTTCGGCAACTTAAATCCAACAGGAAGTTGCACTTCAGGGAACAAACACAAATCCTTGTATGCCATGCTCACTTGCCCTCCCAATCCTTGCATATTGCGAAAGGCATTTTCCAAAGTTTTCACCTTCCTAGCCATCTTCTCTTGCCCCGCATTTTCAGCAGGCTTCTCTTCGCTCATTTCCATCAGCGGAGTGTGGGATTCGTGCTGTCAGAAAGTTGGTTCGGGTGGGTAGTAATGAGGATCTTGTATGTGGAACACTGGTTCACTAGATGATTTGTGTAGGGTGGCAGGTGGAGGTGCCACATTCACTGGAGCAACTTGGGATGGATGGGGTGGTACTTGTTTTGTTGGAGGTGGTGGTACCTGGGAAGTGGAGGCATAATAGTGATGGTAGTCAGGGTATGTAGAGGGTGCATTCAATGTGGGTGGTTCAGGATTTGGGTTAGCTGGAGGGATGTATGTGGGATTGGCAGGGTACGTTGGCAGGGGTTGACCTCTAGACCAAGCCTGATACATTTCGGCCATCTACTGCTTTAATTTGTACATCTCTTCCTTCATCCCCGCTACATCTACAATTCCTTCCTCTTGAGCGGGATCCATGACAGTTGCCTCAATTTCTTGCGACACAGCTTTTGTCATTTTCTTATATCTCGTGTTGTAAGGGTGGGTAGCCAGAATGCCAGTTGCCACAAAAATCTGAAGCTCACAAATATCAACACCCATTAGTTGTTAGCTCATGAAGAAATAAAATGCAACGACTTTAACACATTTTTCTCGAATCGTCACGCATCATCCGGGCTTTCACTTATTTGAACCAATCATCTCTTTTTCTTCTTTTCTATTTTTTTTTCCTTCTCTTTTTTTTTTATTTTTTTTTCTTTCTCACTTTTCCCTCTCTCATTTTTTTTCTTTTTTATTTCATAATTGCGTTCCTATTTATTTGCCTATCGTAATTAAAAGAGATAACATAAAGCAAAAAGGATAGACAACAACACTTGATTTTCATTGATAGTTCAAAAACATTGATTTACAAGATGATGTTGTAATGCTAATGCAAAGAAATATATAAAAAAACAGAATGCATGCCCTATGAATACATTAATGCCCCTAGTGCCCGCGAGACATCGTTCGGTCTTGCCGCGGGCCTATATGCTAATCCCCTTTGGAGCCTATCCAGGTCAGACATGACTTGTTGCATGAAGAACTTCACCGCTGATACAAAGGTTCCTCGGGACATATCTTCACACAGTTGACTCTTCCGGGTGATGTATTGAGCAATACGAACAATCTTCTCTCGAATAACCCCTTTTCTTGGAGCAATCGGCTGATCTGTTCAGTGCGAGCATCTAAGGTATGTTGGTTATCCTTCTGTATTTGTTGCAGCTCCAACTCTAGTCGAGCCATAGTTGTGTAACAATGCTCTCTCTCTTCTTCGAGATCCTTGATAATCTTGTTACTTTTAACCGTGGCTGAAACCATTTTCTTTCTTAGCCGGGCTACCTCAAATTCATGCTTATCTTGTAACTGGCGAACCAACTTGGCTCTTTCCTCAGTATCTCTGGTTATTTGCTTCCGAGCCCTGACTAATTCCTTTTCGGCCTTATCCAAGTCAAAGCTGTAGTTATTCACTTTGCGCCGGAGAGTCTCAATCAATTTCTCGTCCCGGGCTAAACGAACGGGGGTCTCGGATGCAATTTTCATTTGAGCAACCTGAGCCTTTAACATTTCGTTTTCTTTCTTCAGCTGCTTTTTCTCTCCTTCATCAGATGCTGCCTGTAAACCACTTTCAAACTGGAGATTTCTCAATTGTTCCTCTAACGAGCTGATTTTGGCCTTGTATTCTTTTTCTTTGGTCGCCCAATTCTGATTTTCCTTAGACTGCTCCACCAAATCTTGTAGGTGAGGTCTTTTCGAAAGCCGTTCATTCTTAACACCCCGTCGATACCATGTGAAATATCCAGATGATACTTCTCCCCGAGCTCTATTTTGCACACAAGTATCCACTTTCAGGTTTTGGCACCCATTCCAAATTTGCCGGATCTTTGCTTCCGGGAATTGCCCATCCGGACCAATTTCTATAGCTTGCGAACTGAGGTCCCCATCTCTCGGAATAACTTGACACCTACCCAGCTATCACAGGGCCCTGTATGGGGCGTAAGGTTGGATGCTTTTCAAGCCCATGATAAAAAATGGTGACCCTTCTGTCGGCATATATATTACCTCATCAAGAGGTAGCCAATCATATGTCCAATCGATCTGGCCATCAGTCAATGATCAAAGATGCGAAATCCAATCCTTTACTCCCTCTGGCAGTTTGACTTCTTTGGTTCTCGTATAGAATTCCTCCAGACATGTTCGTCCAGTCGGACCACAACTTGAGAACGAAGGATGATGGCATAGATGTTCAATCAACCAAATCTGTAAAATCAAATTGCATCCTTCAAAGAAGTTGGCTCCGGCTTTGCACGCAGTCAAAGCACGGTAGATGTCAGCTACAATCATTGGAGCTAGAGTACAATTGTCTTGTACTATCAATGTGCTCGCTACCCCGACAACCTTTATGCTGATGTGCCCATCTTTTCTCGGAAATATGACAATTCCGAGAAATGCCACTAAGAAAGCAAACCTCCGATGCTCCTCCCATTTTGCTCAATTTGACTTGCTGCATAACTTGTTCGTGGAGTCGTTGAAACCCCCAATGTGTCCATACCTATTATAGATGAAGTTCAGGGAGCAAAACCCGTTGGCTAAATCTTCGTTGTGGAATATTTCTAGCAATTTTCAGATAATCCAGAAAATGATGCACCGTTACCGTTCTTGGAGATACCGGGTATTTTGCTTTTAAGGGGACCTCATTCTTCCCTATATAGAAAGCAATTTCCTCCAAAGTAGGAGTAAGTTCAAAATCCGGGAGATGTAATACATTGTGTGCCGGGTCCGAGTACGTGACCAATGCTCTAATTACGTCGCCTCGGGGAATTATGTCCAATAATCCCGTAAGATCTTTCAAGTAACCCTTGACCCAGTCCTGATATTCCGTTCCCATGTCTTGCCACCACAATATCAGCTCCAAAGGGATTTTATTCATTAAGGAGAAATGTTCATTCAACATTGTGCTCGTCCTGCACATTTATTAAGGCAATTTTATTTAGAAAAGAGAAAAATCTTTTTCAATGCAAGTTTTCATTTTTTGAAAGAATCATGGCTCTCGAAGTGGCCATTTTTGCCAAAACAGCCTTCCGGCGTCCTTTCGGAACATTCGGCCGTTTCCAAAAATAGCAATCACTTCGATTATTTGAAAAGAAAAAATCTTTTTGGTCTTTTTCTAAAAGTGTGATTGGACCCGTTTAAGGGTTGCCTACGTATCCCACCTAATGGCCAGAATCAAACCTGCGTAGTTCGGTCAGATTAATTGACCAATTATTTCAACAACAAAACCATTTTTTTTTCAATTCTCGGATTTTTCGGATACTAATTCTTATTTCTCTCTCCTTTTTTTTTCTTTTCAACAATTTTTCTAACCTCGGGATTTTTGCCGGTCCGCATAACGATCAAGGACAATAATAATGCAACACATAATATGCTCAGTCTTTTCCAAATGCCGGGTCACCTGTGCTAGACGGACCCAACCCCTATGTTGAGTCCCCTAAGTCAGATATGATGCAAATAATCGTCCTACACCTATGTTCAACATCTTATAGTTTCATAGAATGCTAGACCATGTACCCGAGCGGACAACTCGAATCGAGGAGGGGGCTACGTACCGGTGACTCGCAGAGTCAATCGGCTTTGTAACTTATCCGGCCTCTATTTTCTTAATTTGGGGTGACTTAACAGAAAGGGGAGTCTCAACGAGTAAGCACATCCCCGGGGGTGAAGAAGAGAAGGGCTTTTTGGCATAATTTTTATATATAATCCACATAATATCAAAGCGATAAAGCACATAGCATGTTGTTCAAATCATATAGTGAAGTCAAACAATATCACGAACGACAATTCTAAGGAGCTCGAGTTCTTAAACCCTGAAACCGAAGTTCGGGGTTGGGTTCCCCAGCAGAGTCGCCAAAGCTGTCACACCTCCCTTTTTACTATCCCACATAAATAAATAAGCATATAAATACAATTATAGGGTATACATTAACGCTCAAATACCCAAAACGGATATAATAGCATAGAGGAAGGAGTTTTTCCATTTAAAGGATAATCGGTTCGGGATTTTGTTATAATTAATCAGAGTCGCCACTTGAGATGATAATGGTGTCCCAAGTCACCGGTTAATCCCGAATCCGAGGAAATTACTCTTTCAAAAATGTCTGCGAAACAAAGATCTGGATAAGGAACTCTGTTAACCCGGGAGAAGGTGTTAGGCATTTCCGGGTTCCGTGGTTTTAGCACGGTCGCTCAATTGTCGTTCTCGACTCTTGTTTGACCCAATATAGATTTTAACAATTTGTATGTGCTTTTGCTTTTAACATTTTAAAGAATTGCGACATCGCGAAAACGTACCTCGAGTCACACCGCAACCAGTACGCCTGTGACTTTTAGTACATTTTGGCTTTGCCGGGATTTGGGATTTGAGTTGCACCAAGTGCACACTCGTATTTAAGGAAAGTACGTTAAATCGTGCCTTAAATGGTCTATCGGATTTTAGTTGTTTTGGGTAAGACTATGGAGTTAGCTAGTAGTCTTCCCGAGTCTAATTATGTTATAACATTACTACGGGGGCCCCGTTGTTTGAATGTCGGGCGCGGCTCGTCCCAATTATTATTAGGGTTCAATCTTAATGTATACTATATTTTCTATACTGTTTTTTTCTTAATCGATTTCTAGTACTAAGCATTCCAGGCCCGTCTGATTCTTATTGTTTATTGGGCCTGGATTTTCGTTCACTTAATCAGACGTGCATTCAACCTGCCCAGGCCTTCGAGGCCCAGGCTGCTGTCGAGCTTCTACTTATCAGCCAATTGACTATACACCACAGTTTAGGCCCACGCCAGGTATCGAGCCCAATCCAAAATAGAATAACATTGTGAATAAATAAATGAAAATATACATTTGGGAACAATAAGAAATCAATGAGCATTTTATTTATCACCAGAGGAATCAGTACATAAGATAGTAATTCTAAATCAATTTTCTTTTGTACAGGCTCAACAAACTATCACCATTATCATTTTACGGCTAAGAATTCATACTAACACATTCAATTACTGGTTAAAGGGTTTAATACCATAGTTTGATTATCCAAGGCTTAGCGATCTGATGATATGTACACAATATTATTATTGATTCTAATACGATTTAGCTTATGTAGTGTCACAGACCCAGTTGCAAACGATTTATCAGATCTTCTAACTATTCTTCTCCTTTTGGACTTGTTTATATCTACATACTAATTTACAGATGTGACTAATTACTAATGCTAATATGAACCAGGCTTATTTGATATTCTTAAAACCGGTTTCACCTTAGTTGTTTCTTCATCTGGTTATTCCTCTTTTAACTTACTCAAATCAAGATATTGATCAACGAAACAGATTAACTACGTGAGCATGATTGTTATTGATTCATGTGAAGGTCGTTTAACTTTGTTTTAGAGGTTTTACCTACTTAACTAAATGATGTGCTATCTATGACTATACTACTACTATAATACTAGCTATTACAATGTTTTTGTTTCTGTTTTATATGACTACATTCTATACTACCACTAAAGCTACAGATCTAAGCTACTAAAGCAGTAAAACAAAAAATGAACTACAGATTCATAATGATAGATAAATTAAGCAGAATCTTTAAGTTATTTCATCTAGATCATCAATATAGCTTCACTCGAACAGAAATTGTACCTGGATAAGCAAAATGAAGCCGATGAGTCTAAGGGATTAAGTAGTAAGCACAACAATGAACTCAGACAGCAATGCAACAGTGGAATTGAATTCCAAATGAACAAGACAACACAGCAATAGCAAGCAGGAATCCCACAGCAAAGCAAGTAGAAATCCAGACCAAATTCGAGCAAAGAACCCAAAAATCAGAAGAAATCAATAAGTTCTCACTCGAAAAATCCCAGAAAACACTACTGCTATATTAGTATTTTTTCTCTCTGAACTTTTCTTATCAAAAGCCAGCCCCTATTTTCACTCTTTTTGGGAGTATTTATAGGAAGGGAAGGGGCTGATGACTTGGGGAGAAAGTATGGGGTTAAATCCCACTTCTCCCCTCTTAAAATTATCAAGTTTTCACTTAGACCCCTATTTCAGTTATGAAATCCCTTCCAGCATGTGCTGGAAGGTTCTAAAAGATTCCTTTTAGGGCCTTTTACCAAAGTAACCTTAGGGGTTAAAGATTTTTACAGATTTTCCATTTTAGGGAGACCATTATATCCTTTAATCTCTGCAAAATTGCAGAAATCAGGGGTACAGATTACTTCCTTAACCCTTTATGTTTCAAACTATTTACCAAATTACTAAATTGGTTCCCTTTTATACCCTTGAAGGTACTGTTGAATTACCTGACCTACCTAGGTCAGGTTCCAGCATTTTAAGACTATATTTAACTAGTGGCCACTCCTTGCATTGGTATTTAAGGACTGGCCAACTCTACTTTAGGGAACTATTTCAATTTTAGCCTCTTTTAGTTCAAGCTTCAGTTAATTAAAACCTTCTTATTTCAATTTTAAGCTAATTGCAGGACTAGCCTGCCTTATTATTAATTAAACTATTTAATTAATGGCCAGTCTCAAGTTGAGACTTAGCCTGGGCAATTGAACCCAATTACTGAACATAGGCTGGGCCCAAGCCTTTGCAGGCTTAGCCACCTGTAGTTCAGGGCTGAAAATTAGCCTTGGCAAGCCTGCATTTGCAAGCTTAACCATTTTCGCACAACCAGCCCCTTCTGAGGTGGACTGGTGTGTTAGGACCTTATAGAGTTGGTCAACCTTTGCAAAGTGGACCACTCTTAGGTCAATTATTGCCTAATAGCCTATCTTTGTTCATTTAAAGTTAATTAAACTAATTTGCAGGACTATCCTGCTTAATTAAAGCATTCAGACTGTTAAACTAATGGCCAGTCTCAAGTTGAGACTCAGCCTGGGCAATTGAAGCCCAATTGCTGAACATAGGCTGAGCTAAGGTCTTTGCAAACCTAGCCACCTAAAGTTCAGGGCTCAAATGAGCCTTGGTGAGCTTGCATTTGCAAGCTTAACTAGTTTTTGCACAACCAGCCCTTTTTGAAGTGGGCTGGTGTGTTTGGACCTTATAGAGTTGGTCAACCTTTGCAAAGTTGACCACTCTTAGGTCAATTATTGAACTTATAGCCTATTTTTGTGATTTTCAGTTTAGCCTATTTCAAAACTAGCCACTTTATGAAACCTAGCACTAACAGCTATAACCAATTCACCTAGGCATGATAGGTATTAACAGTGTTTACTAACATAAAATCATTACAAACATAGCCATTTCAACAGATAATTGCACACATAGCCAAATGAAATCAAATATTGTTCATTAATCAATTAAAACTCAAAAGAGGAGTTTGATAATGTTGAATCCTAACTAATCAACTCACATAACTCAAATTCATGTAGCAAAAATGTCAATTAACATCAATCAGGCTTAGTCACAATCAATTCATGTCAGATGACACACTGAAAAACCCCAAAACACTTAGAATTCATGGGCATAGACACATAGACACTAAATTCTCACAAAACAGTCAATAAGAAATGCAACATGACTATAAGTACTATATAAGAAAGGTAGTCTGAATCCTCTTTCAAGTACTAAACCTAGCTTTAATATATATATATGTATGTGTGTGTGTGTGTGTGATAGATAATAAAGAAAAGAAAAGACATGAAGAAACAGTGAAGAAGAATCCTACATCTATTATGTGAAGTAACAGAAGAAAGAATCAGGATCACTAACTCAGATTTCAGGAGATCAAAACCCCAATTTTAAGCATGCTATTTAGCAAGTAAGGAAAACAGAAGAGATACTATAAACTACCACAAGAAACCTTATTATAGGAGATGAAAGGGGATGGTAAATCAAACAGTTAAACCTGGCACTAAGATTAAACATGCTAAGCGACAGAAAGGACAGTCTAGCGATTATGAAACTCAACGAAAACATATTAATATAAAGATAAGAAGAATAAGAGTCAAGCTAGTATTAAAACTTAGACATGCATAACAATAGAAGAGAAGATAGTCAATAACCCAGAAGATGAAGAAGAAAAAAAGTGAATCAAGATGGATCTTTTAACTCAGAGAAATAGACAAACAGGAGAACAAATATGAAGAGGAACGAAGTGAAAAGAAAACCTAGTTCTAACATAGATCTTTCAAACCAAGGCAACAAGAACAGTCAAAACAGAAGAATACCATGGAGATGAACAAGATGAATCGAAAAACCCTAATACTAAATAGATCTTTCGAATCAGAGGAACAAAGCAGAAAAAATAACATAGGACAATATCATAGAAGAAAGATATGAACAACGAGCAAGTTAGAAAGAACCCCAGTAACAACATATGAAGCACATGATTTCAAGATAGTAAAACAGACAGAAATATCAAGACAAAAGTAATGAAACAAAAGGAAAACATGAATATGAACAGATAAAGGGAAGCAGATAAAGCACAAAAGGGGGCGAGGGTACTTATCTTGCAGGGCCTGTCCCCTGAGCTTCCCCTTTCCCTCCTCTCTTTCTTTTCAATCTCGTCCGGACCTTTTCTTTGTTTCTTTTCTTATTTCTTTCTTTCAGACCTTTTCTTAGATTTTCTTTGTGCTTTCTGCTTTAACCTTCAAGACGGAGACTTTATGGCTTTTATTTTGGACTGGGGGGTATACAGAGGGGTAAAGGTTAGACTTTGGCAAAGGGGTTTGGATTCCGAGTCGCCGGAGATAGGTTTCCGGCGACACTTTTTGGGATATTCGAAGAGTTCAGGGCAGATTCGAAGGTGGTGGCTGGTGGGGTTAGGTAGATCAGGTCAAGGCGGACCGATCGGCATTGGTTTGAGGCGGTGATTCGTTGTTTGAGTGGTCACCGGTGAAGTTCCGGTGACCGGAGTTTCAAAAGAAGGGGGTCTATTTTTGGAGTTTTGATGGAGAAGAAGAAAAAGAAGAAGGAAAAGAAGAGAGGAGGGGTTAGAGGGGCCGGCGACCACCGTGGAGGGTGGTGGCCGCCATTGGCCAGCTAGGGTTGTGATGATGATGAAGACGGAGAAGACGGGAGAGAGGAGAGGAGTGAGGGGCGGCTAGGGTTAGGAAATTAGAAGAATGGTCGGGCTCGTCCGGACCAAAGCTTTTTATAGCCGTGGCGTGGAGATTGAGGTGATCTTGGCCGTCCAATTGATGGAGATCAACGGCTACCAACAACGTTACTAAAACGACGACGTGTCGTTACTTATGAGACCAAAACCAAGACCCTTAGATCAATCTAAACGGACGGCCCAAATTTGATCTCGCAATTTATAATTAAACCATTAATTCGCCCAAATATCTCCACCGTTGGATTCAGCCTGTTGAACGGTGGAGATTGAATCTCATGTGTGGCTTGGACCGGATTTATTGGCTGATGCATTTGGGCCTTTAAATTGGGTCATGTTTTGGCCCAATGCTATTATGCCCAACTATTTTTTGTATTTTCTGGTAATTAATTATTTTTTATGTATTTTCTTTTATATTTTTTTTCTTTTCTTTTATGAAATATTATAAAAACCTAATTTCCTTCTTACTCTAATTATTAAGTATTTTTTGGTAATTTTCTACTATTTTTCCTAATTTTCACAACTTAAAACTATTTTTGCTAGTTTTCTTCTTAAAACTAATCAATTAAAACAAAGTAATTACCTAGCCTATTTTTTTATTTTTTCTAATTTCTAATAATTCAAACACACAAAGTGTAGCTAATTTCAAACAAAGAATGTAATTGCACTCAAAAAACATATTTATTTTAATTTTGGAACGATTTACCCGGTGCAAAAATCACGTGCTCACAGCTGCCCCTCTTTGCTCGGGAACACGAAGAGTTTTAGTGCAAAGACAAGTGAGCAGAAATGAGAGATTTTTGCAAATTGACACATTCCGTAAAAGCATTTTGGAAAACCTTTTGACCGCACCCTGCTTTAGAGGTTGCCTACATATCCTGGGCTAAACAGAAATCAGGTCAGTGTAGTTCGGGAAGGTCTGGCAGTTTTAAAAAACTACCAGACTCACTGTTGCATTGACACTGTTGAGACCTGCCGACTTACTCCTTATTACACCGGGGGGAGAAAATATAAAATGAAGAAGCTATTCTAAGCTATGATCCTACAATTACAATTGTTCCTAATCTAGCCTTTGTTTGCTTCTTCTTCTTCTTCTTCTTCTTCTTCTCTTTTTCTTGATTTTCTGTGATGCCGAATCCTTTTTTTGTTGATTTTCTTTTCTTGCTTTCCTCTTTTTTGTTGATTTTCTTTTCTTGCTTTTCCCCTCTTTTTTTGATTTTCAATGATACTTCATGTCCTCGAGCTGAAGCTTGCTCAAAACAAAACAAAACAACAAACTTTTTCTTCTGCCCCAGTGTGGGCTTTTAGCTAACATAAAACCAAAATTGCAGGAAGTAAATATGCAGAAATGTATTCCCTTGTTAGATAGGTGGGCGCCTGACAGAAACTAAACGTGCTTGATATGCGATGCAGAAAAGTATTCCCTTGTTAGAAGGTGGGCGCCTAACAGAAATTAAACGTGCAATGCAGAAAAGTATTCCCTTGTTAGAAGGTGGGCGCCTAACAGAAATTAAACGTGCAATGCAGAAAAGTATTCCCTTGTTAGAAGGTGGGCGCCTAACAGAAATTAAACGTGCAATGCAGAAAAGTATTCCCTTGTTAGAAGGTGGGCGCCTAACAGAAATTAAACGTGCAATGCAGAAAAATATTCCCGTGTTAGAAGGTGGGCGCCTAGTAGAAATTAAACGTGCAATGCAGAAAAGTATTCCCGTGTTAGAAGGTGGGTGCCTAACAGAAATTAAACGTGCAATGCAAAAAAGTATTCCCTTGTTAGAAGGTGGGCGCCTAACAGAAATTAAACGTGCAATGTAGAAAAGTATTCCCTTGTTAGAAGGTGGGCGCCTAACAGAAATTAAACGTGCAATGCAGAAAAGTATTCCCTTGTTAGAAGGTGGGCGCCTAACAGAAATTAAACGTGCAATGCAGAAAAGTATTCCCTTGTTAGAAGGTGGGCGCCTAACAGAATTTAAACGTGCAATGCGAATGCAGAAAATATTCCCGTATTAGAAGGTGGGCACCTAACAGAATTTAAACGTGCAATGCGAATGCAGAAAATATTCCGCAGCCTGAGGACTGGGGAGTGGATTTTAAAAGATGTTGCCTTCCTCTTTTTGGTATTTTCTTTTACCAAATTATCTCTCGCCTGTGAATTTCTCCACTTATTTGCAAACTTTCTCTTTTTAGTGTTTTCTATTTTTCCACATTGGTCACATTCACTTTAAAGTGAATAATGACAATTTGTTCCTGCATGAATCATGAAACAAAATTTATTAGATATAAACTACTGGCAACTGGCATCTGCCGTCCCTGCCTCTTATTGCTTTCGTTTTTTTTTGCTTTTTCTCCTGCTGTGTGGCTTTTCAGCTGCCTATCTTCTGCAAACTCCTTTTTTTGTATTTCCTTACTTTTTCCTTTTTGTTTCGTTTTCTTTTCCTTTGGCCATGTTTGCCAAACTTCTTTATTTTCTCCTCAACTCTTTTTTCTTTCTGATCCAGTGTTGTTTCAGATTTCGTCATCAGGAGCTGGTAGTTAGCTCTCAAAAGATAAACAATGAAATGCAGAAAAATGAAAGAAGGTAAGGGTGTTTTGGAGAGATGATAGAACTTATCTGGGTATTTGCTGGCTGATTCTGCTGACCATGCCATGTATTTAAACTCTGACCCAGTTCGTTCCAATCGTTATTCTGACTCCGAATTATCTTCAACCCAAACCGATACTATTTTTTGTTGCCTTTTCTCTTTTTGGAAATCCTTACGATCGACCTACGGTGCCTCGAAAGGTTTTCACCAATAGGACTATCTCATTTATTCTCTCAACCTCACAATCGTCTCACAGTGCCGGTTAAGGTTTTCACTTATGAGACTCTCTCATTTTATTTCTCTCAAACTCACAGTCGCCTCACAGTGCCGGTTAAGGTTTTCACCGATGAGACTCTCTCATTTTTTTTATTTTTTCATTTTTTCCTTTTGTATTTTGTTTTCTGATACCACGGGTATTGTCCAATGTCTCGCACTTCCTTCATTGCATCCGTTATCATTTTGGAATTGATCAAAATGTCTTTCTTTGGACCGTAACATGGCTTTTGGCTTGGTTAAGAAAGAAAGGTTTAAAGGCTCAAAATTTTACGAGGGTTCAAAAATATTTACAACTCTCGGAATTATTCAACATAACTTCTATCCCAGTTTTAATATGTGGGGAATTTTTGGATTTTTCTTTCTTGTGACTGAACCTCAGAGAGGCTGCCTACGTACCCTTTCGGGATCAAGTCAGAAGTAGTTCATCCAACTTCATTAGTTAGATGGATTTCTTTTTGACTTTTTCCCGATTTGTTTGTCTTTTTCTTTTCTTTTTTTTTTCTTTTTTTAATTTTTTTCTTTTTTTTCCATCATTTTTTTTCCTTTGGTCATTACTTTTGTCAATTTTAACCTTCATTTTCCTATTGCGCTATAAGCAATTCCGGGAGAGGGCTATGAAAGAATATATTCATTAAGGCTCAAAGGGGTTGTCAATGGATAAAGTGTTTGGATAGAGAATAAAACGCCTTCGTCATTTCAATTCCAAAATCGCAACAAAATACAAAACATACAATTGAAAAGAAATCATACATAGTATCTTTTGACCGCATCTGAATTGATAGTAGTCTCTACGCACTTTCCTTCAACATCTGTTAAATATAATGCCCCATTTGACAACACCCGCGATACTACAAATGGTCCCTGCCAATTTGGCGCAAACTTGCCCTTTGCCTCGGCCCAATGTAGTAAGGTACACCTCAATACGAGTTGTCCGACTTCAAACTTCTGAGGACGCACCTTCTTATTGTATGCTCTAGCCATTCTTCGTTGATACAACTGCCCATGGCAAACTGCCGCTAATCTTTTTTCATCAATCAGACTTAGTTGTTCCAGCCGGGCTTTTACCCATTCTTCGTCATCTATTCTAGCTTCAGCTATGATCCATAATGACGGTATTTCTACTTCTGCGGGTATAACAGCCTCCGTCCCATACACCAGTGAGTAAGGTGTGGTTCCGATAGAAGTACGCACTATTGTGCGGTAACCCATAAGAGCAAAGGGTAACTTTTCATGCCATTGCCTGGATCCCTCCATCATTTTCCTGAGGATCTGCTTGATATTCTTATTCGCCGCTTCTACTGCCCCATTCGCCTTTGGCCTATAAGGTGTGGAATTGTGATGCGTGATCTTAAATCTCTCGCAAACTTCCGCCATGAGATGACTATTTAGATTGGCTCCATTATCTGTGATGATCACCTTGGGAATTCCAAACCGGCATATAATATTCTCATGCACAAAGTCAACCACCGCTTTCTTCGTCACTGCCTTTAACGTTTTTGTCTCAACCCACTTGGTGAAATAATCGATTGCAACCAAGATGTATCTATGCCCATTGGAGGCTGTTGGATCTATCGGACCGATAACATCCATGCCCCAAGCGACAAAGGGCCACGGTGTAGACATTGTATGCAACTCATAAGGCGGGGAGTGGATGAGATCTCCATGTACCTGGCACTGGTGACATTTCCTCACATATCTGATACAATCACGCTCTATAGTGAGCCAATAATACCCTGCTCTCAAAATCTTCTTTGCCAAGACATATCCGCTCATGTTGGGTCCACAGGCTCCAGCATGTACTTCATTCATAATCTCATCAGCTTGTTGTGCAACCACACACCTCAATAACCCCAGGTCTGGTGTTCTTTTGTATATAACTCCTCCGCTAATAAAAAATCCATTAGCCAAGCGTTTGATGGCTCTTTTCTGATCTCCAGTGGCCTGCTCCGGGTATTTGCCAGTTTTCAGGTATTCCCTGATGTCATGATACCACGGTTCTCCATCCAATTCTTCTTCCACAGCAAAGTAGTATGCATTTTGATCACGAACTTGGATCTGGAGTGGATCTATATAGGTCTTGTCTGGATGATACAGCATAGAGGACAATGTAGCCAAAGCATCTTCAATCTCATTGTGCATTCTTGGGATATGTTTGAATTCTATGAACTGGAATCTTTGGGACAACTCATACAAACAATACAGGTAAGGTATCAATTTCATATCTCGTGTCTCCCATTCTCCCTGGATTTGGTGTACCAAGAGATCCGAGTCACCCATGACCAAAATCTCTTGAATACCCATGTCTATAGCCATCCGTAATCCCAAGATACACGCCTCATATTTGGCCATGTTATTGGTACAGAAAAATCGAAGCTGAGCTGTGACGGGATAGTGTTGACCCGTACCTGAAATGAGTACCGCTCCGATACCAACCCCCTTGCTGTTGACGGCTCCGTCGAAGTACATTCTCCATCATGTCTTCTCATCTTGTTCTATTTCCTCGACATTCATAGCCTCCTCATCCGGAAAGTATGTCTTTAAAGGCTCATGTGCATCATCCACTGGATTCTCTGCTAAGTGGTCTGCAATTGCTTGCGCCTTCATTGTCGTGTGAGTCACATAGATAATGTCAAATTCTGTGAGCAGAATCTGCCATTTAGCAAGTCTCCCTGTAGGCATAGGCTTCTAGAATATGTACTTCAGAGGATCCAGTCGTGATATCAAGTATGTAGTATATGCCGACAAATAATGCTTCAATTTCCGAGCCACCCAGATCAATGCACAACAAGTTCTTTCTAGCTGAGTATATTTCACCTCGTAAGATGTGAACTTCTTACTTGAGGTAATATATAGCTTGCTCTTTCTTGCTTGTCTCGTCATGTTGACCTAGCACACATCCGAAGGAGTTATCGAGCACTATCAAGTATAAAATCAGAGGTCGCCCCGGCTCTGGAGGAACTAACACTGGAGGATTGGCTAAGTATTCCTTGATCTTATCGAAGGCTTCCTGACATTCGTCGGTCCATTTTACTGCTGCATCTTTCTTTAACAACTTGAAGATCGGCTCACATGTTGATGTCAACTGAGCGATGAACCGGCTAATGTAATTTAACCTCCCCAATAGGCTCATTACCTCCTTCTTGTTCTTCGGCGGAGGTAGACTTTGGATGGCCTTGATCTTTGATGGATCTAGTTCAATACCTCGCCGACTCACTATAAACCCCAACAACTTCCCTGAAGGTACTCCGAATGCGCACTTCACAGGATTTAGCTTTAGATTGTACCTCCGGAGTCTTTGGAAAAACTTTCTCAAATCCCTCACATAATCAGGTTGCTTTTTGAACTTTATGATGACATCGTCCACATATACTTCGATTTCGTGGTGCATCATATCATGGAACATCGTGGTCATTGCCCTCATATAAGTTACCCCGGCATTTTTTAATCCAAACGGCATTACCCTGTAATAATACGTTCCCCAAGGTGTAATGAAAGCAGTTTTCTCCGCGTCTTCTTCGTCCATCAGGATCTGATGATAACCTGCATAACAATCTACAAATGAACCGATCTCATGCTTGGCGCAATTGTCGATCAATATGCGGATGTTTGGCAATGGGAAGTCATCTTTTGGACTAGCTTTGTTGAGGTCTCTGTAGTCCACACACACTCTGGTTTTTCCATCTTTCTTTGGGACTGGCACAACATTCGCCAACCAGGTGGGGTATTTGGTGACTCGTATGACCTTTGCTTCAAACTGCTTATTCACCTCTTTTTTTATTTTTACGCTAATGTCCGTTTTGAATTTCCGTAACTTTTGCTTTACTGGCCGGCATTCAAGGTAGATAGGCAACTTGTGTACCACCAAATCAGTGCTAAGTCCGGGCATGTCATCATAGGACCAAGCAAAGATGTCCTTAAATTCATGCAACAACCTTATCAATTCTTCCCCGAGGGGTGTCTCCAAATGAACACTAATTTTTGTTTCCCGGACATTATCTTCGCTCCCCAACTTTATGGATTCCATATCACTCAAATTCGGTTTGGGTTTTTCCTCATATTGGCTCATGTCCTTACTTATTTCCTCTAGGGCTTCCTCATTCTCACATTCTATTTCACTACCCTCCTCAATTTCTTGTATGGAAATGCGACTGTCATAACTGGGTCGAGAATCCTTCACGCATGACATGGCATCAGAATCAACACATACAGAACTGTACAGAAGAAAAAATAAAGAAAATAAGGCAAAAAATGAAAAAAGGAAAACTGCATTTCATTGATAAAAAGATAAACAAAGTTCGGGATACATTTTGATTTTTCTTTTCATGAGGGGGTGGAAGAACTACAAAAAGTAACAATTATTTTTCTGGGAAAGTGATGATGAAATTTTCAGAGCTAACTACGAGGACTCCTTCCTGATAGGGAAAAGAGTGGCTTCCCACATGTTCAGCATGACGCCAGATCCCACAAACTGCACGTCCATTTTGCTAGTGCCTTCCCCCACCTCAACCATGTTCATATCCCCAAATATTTTCTCAAACCTCAAAAGTTCTTCATCAGGTCGGGTCTCGATGTACCTTGACACAGCAGATGTCCGATATTTAGTACCAGGTTTGGTGAATGTGTCGGATAGTTTGGGTATAGGCTTAGGTAGGGTCCAGTTTGTTTTGGCTTTGGAGGCTCTCTGGATGTCGGCATAGGTGGTTTGAACCCTAAGACGAAAGTTCCTTTGTTCTCTGGCAGTTGAACCGGTTGGGTGACTCCTTGCAAAGTTTTGCCCAGCCCTTTTCCTGGAGCAAACCCGTTTTTAAGCATCTCTCTAGCCACCATCACAGCAGTAGGTGCTACCATAGGGATCGGCAGTTTCTCTCCTTCAAAAATTTTGTTTACTGCTATGGTATCTGTCACTTGGTAGACCCAAGGTCCCCTATCTCCGTCAGCACCATCAAACGGCATCACAACATTGCAGGTATTTTCTTCTCCTTGCACCACAATTTCTTGCTGCTCCCATTCGAATTTCACCATTTGGTGTAAAGACGACGGCACTGCCTTGGCCGCGTGGATCCATAGTCGTCCTAGCAATAAATTATAGGACACATCAATATCCAACACCTGAAATTCCATAGTAAAATCCACAGGCCCAATGGTTACTTCCAAGACAATGTCTCCCAACGTGTTCTTACCTCCACCATCAAATCCTCTCACATTTATACTGTTCCTTCGAATTCTATCCGGACTGACATTCAGCTTCCCAAAGTTGACAGTGGGCAAATATTTGCGCTTGAACCATTATCTATCAATACTCTGGTCACCACCGACTCTTCGCTCTTCACCGTAAGATAAAGTGCCCTATTATGCTCGGTTCCCTCAATAGGCAATTCATTATCTGAGAACGTAATCCTATTAGACTCAAAGATCTTATTGGTAATCTGTTCAAGGTGACAGACTGAGATCTTTTCTGGGACATTAGCCTCGTTTAATATCTTCATCAGAGCTTTCCTGTGTTCTTCCGAGTGTATTAACAACGAGAGCAAAGAGATCTGTGTAGAGGTTTTCCTCAGTTGTTCGACTATGGAGTAATCTTGTGCTTTTATCTTTTTGAGGAATTCCTCCGCCTCTTCTTCTGACACCGGCTTCTTCAACTGATTCTCTTTCACTGTTTTCATTCTTCTTAACTCTTCTGGGGCAAAACACCTCCCAGACCGAGTCAGACCTTGAGTTTCATTGATTTCTCCAGATACCTCTTTCCCTTTATATATCACTGCTACCTTGTTGTAATTCCAAGGTACAATCTTCGTGTTTACTACCGGTATCTGCACCACCGGTCTTATGATCACTGGTTCCACACTCGCGCCTTTCACTGTTAATATCGGCTTCATGCCTGGTACTACAACCTTCAAATTCTCCACCCCTACTTGCCTTTTTACTAGTTCCACAATAATCACTTTTTCTTTCTCGGCTTCCTTTTCCGTTCTGCTACTGGCCTTAATCGTCATAACAGACTGAGACGGCTTCTGACTGCTCTCATCCTGCGCCAATTCTATCATATGCGTTTCATGGTGAGCTGGCAGTGGCTTTTGCGTGATGTTTGGAGTCTCGGGAGCTTGCACTTCAATTCTCCGACTATCAATAAGATCCTGAATAGCATTCTTCAGATGCCAACACTTTTCAGTATCATGTCCTGGTGCTCCTGAACAATACTCACACCTGACAGATTGATTATGGTTTTTCGGAGGTGGGTTTGGAAGTTTAGGCTCAATCGGGCTCAGCATTCCCAATTCTTTTAATCTGTGATAGAGGCTGGTATATGACTCCCCCAACGGGGTGAATGTTTTCTTTGTCTTATTCCTCCATTTCGGGTCAGGCCTGGGTCTGTTTGGGTTTCTGTAGGTTCTAGGAGCACGGTATGTATTTTGTGTGTGGCAGACATTATGTGGAGCTTGGGCTCTCCACACATGTGGCGGTGGTGGTGATGAGTAGGTTTGGGCTTGTGGGCGGTGGTAGTGCGGGGCAGTTGGTGGGTAATATGGTGACGGTGGATTATATGTGGTTGGTGCATTGTATGGGGTTGGTGGGCTATATGTGGTTGGCGGGTTGTATGGAGTTGACGGGTTTGGTGGGTATGGACGGTATGGTCTTGGTGGGTTATGATGTTGGTTACGGTTCCAAGGCCTGCTTTCCACAACTGCTACTTCTTCTTTTTTCTTCTTTCTAATTGCTCTTCCATTCCCAGTCTGTATTGCATGAGTCGTGGCCTTAATTGCCGAAAAACTCATGATCTTGTTTGTTTTTAAACCTTCCTCAACAAAGCTCCCCATCTTCACAACCTCATTGAAACTTTTTCCAATTGCTGACACTAAATGACCATAATAAGTAGGCTCCAAAGTCTGTAGGAAACAATCTACCATTTCTCCTTCCTTCATCGACGGATCTACTCTTGCCGCTTGTTCTCTCCACCTGAAACCAAACTCCCTGAAGCTTTCTCCCGGCTTTTTCTCCATCTTCGTGAGTGATATTCTATCTGGTATGATTTCCAGATTGTATTGAAAATGATTCACGAAGGCTTGAGCAAGATCGTCCCAGACAAACCACCTTGTATGATCCTGTCGAGTATACCACTCCAAAGCAGAACCGCTTAAACTTTGGCTAAAATACGCCATTAACAGCTCATCCCTGCCTCCTGCACCTCTCATTTTACTGCAATAACCCCTGAGGTGGTCCTCCAGGTCTCCATGTCCGCTATACATATCAAACTTCGGCAACTTAAATCCAACAGGAAGTTGCACTTCAGGGAACAAACACAAATCCTTGTATGCCACGCTCACTTGCCCTCCGAATCCTTGCATATTGCGAAAGGCATTTTCCAAACTTTTCACCTTCCTAGCCATCTCCTCTTGCCCTGCATTTTTAGCAGGCTTCTCTTCACTCATCTCCATCAGCGGAGTGTGGGATTCGTGCTATCGGAAAGTTGGTTCGGGTGGGTAGTAATGAGGATCTTGTATGTGGAACACTCGTTCACTAGATGATTTGTGCAGGGTGGCAGGTGGAGGTGCCACATACACTGGAGCAACTTGGGGTGGATGGGGTGGTACATGTTTTGTTGGAGGTGGTGGTACCTTGGAAGTGGAGGCAAAATAGTGATGGTAGTCAGGGTATATAGAGGGTGCATTCAATGTGGGTGGTTCGGGATTGGGGTTAGCTGGAGGGATGTATGTGGGATTGGCAGGGTAAGTTGGCAGGGGTTGACCTCTAGACCAAGCCTGATACATTTCGGCCATCTGCTACTTTAATTTGTACATCTCTTCCTTCATCCCCGCTACGTCCACAATTCCTTCCTCTTGAGCGGGATCCATGACAATTGCCTCAATTTCTTGCGACACAGCTTTTGTCATTTTCTTATATCTCGTGTTGTAAGGGTGAGTGTCCAGAATGCCACTTGCAACAAAAATCTGAAGCTCACAAACATCAACACCCATTAGTTGTTAGCTCATGAAGAAATAAAATGCAACGACTTTAACACATTTTTCTCGAATCGTCATGCATCATCCCGACTTTCACTTATTTGAACAAATCATCTCTTTTTCTTCTTTTCTTTCTTTTCTATTTTTTTTTCTTTCTCTTTTTTTTTTCTTTCTCACTTTTCCCTCTCTCTTTTTTTTCTTTTTCATTTCATAATTGCGTTACTATTTATTTGCCTATCGTAATTAAAAGAGATAACATAAAGCAAAAGGATACACAACAACACTTAATTTTCATTGATAGTTCAAAAACATTGATTTACAAGATGATGTTGTAATGCTAATGCAAAGTAATATGTAAAAAATAGAATGCATGCCCTATGAATACATTAATGCCCCTAGTGCCCGCGAGACATCATTCGGTCTTGCCGCGGGCCTATATGCTAATCCCCTTTGGAGCCTATCCAGGTCAGACATGACTTGTTGCACGAAGAACTTCACCGTTGATACAAAGGTTCCTCGGGACATATCTTCACACAGCTGACTCTGTCGGGTGATGTATTGAGCAATGCGAACAATCTTCTCTTGAATAACCCCTTTTTCTTGGAGCAATCGGCTTATCTGTTCAGTGCGAGCATCCAAGGTATGTTGGTTATCTTTCTGTATTTGCTGCAGCTCCAACTCTAGTCAAGCCATAGTTGTGTAACAATGCTCTCTCTCTTCTTCGAGATCCTTGATAATCTTGTTACTTTTAACCGTGGCTGAAACCATTTTCTTTATTAATCGAGCTACCTCAAATTCGTGTTTATCTTGTAACTGCCGAACCAACTTGGCTCTTTCCTCAACATCTCTAGTTATTTGCTTTCGAGCCCTGACTAATTCCTTTTCGGCCTTGTCCAAGTCAAAGCTGTAGTCATTCACTTTGCGCCGGAGAGTCTCAATCAATTTCTCGTCCCGGGCTAAACGAACAGGGGTCTTGGATGCAATTTTCATTTGAGCAACCTCAGCCTTTAACATTTCATTTTCTTTCTTCTGCTGCTTTTTCTCTCCTTCATCTGATGCTGCCTGTAAACCACTTTCAAACTAGAGATTTCTCAATTGTTCATCCAACAAGCTGATTTTGGCCTTGTATTCTTTTTCTTTGGCCGCCCAATTCTGATTTTCCTTAGACTGCTCCACCAAATCTTGTAGGTGAGGTCTTTTCGAAAGACGTTCATGCTTAACACCCCATCGATACCATGTGAAATATCCAGATGATACTTCTCCCCGAGCTCTATTTTGTACACAAGTATCCACTTTCAGGTTTTGGCACTCATTCCAAATTTGTCGGATCTTTGCTTCCGGGAATTGCCCATCCGGACCAATTTCTATAGCTTGCGAACTGAGGTCCCCGTCTCTCGGAATAACTTGACACCTACCCAGCTATCGCAGGGCCCTGTATGGGGCGTAAGGTTGGATGCTTTTCAAGCCCATGATCAAAAATGGTGACCCTTCTATCGCCATATATATTACCTCGTCAAGAGGTAGCCAATCATATGTCCAATCGATCTGGCCATCAGTCAATGATCGAAGATGCGAAATCCAATCCTTTACTCCCTCTGGCAGTTTGACTTCTTTTGTTCTCGTATAGAATTCCTCCAGACATGTTCGTCCAGTCGGACCACAACTTGAGAACGAAGGATGATGGCATAGATGTTCAATCAACCAAATCTGTAAAATCAACTTGCATCCTTCACAGAAGTTGGCTCTGGCTTTGCATGCGGTCAGAGCACGGTAGATGTCAGCCACAATCATTGGAGCTAGAGTACAATTGTCTTGTACTATCAATGTGCTCGCTACCCCGGCAACCTTTATGCTGATGTGCCCATCTTTTCTCGGAAATATGACAATTCCGAGAAATGCCACTAAGAAAGCAAACCTTCGATGCTCCTCCCATTTTGCTCGATTGGACTTGCTGCATAACTTGTTCGTGGAGTCGTTGAAACCCCCAATGTGTCCATACCTATTATAGATGAAGTTCAGGGAGCAAAACCTGTTGGCTAAATCTTCGTTATGGACATTTCTAGCAATTTTCAGAGAATCCAGAAAACGATGCACCGTTACCGTTCTTGGAGATACCGGGTATTTTGCTTTTAAGGGGACCTCATTCTTCCCTATATAGAAAGCAATTTCCTCCAAAGTAGGAGTAAGTTCAAAATCCGGGAGATGTAATACATTGTGTGCCGGGTCCCAGTATGTGACCAATGCTCTAATTACGTCGCCTCGGGGAATTATGTCCAATAATCCCGTAAGATCATTCAAGTAACCCTTGACCCAGTCCTGATTTTCCGTTCCCATGTCTTGCCACCACAATTTCAGCTCCAAAGGGATTTTATTCATTAAGGAGAAATGTTCATTCAACATTGTGCTCATCCTCCACATTTATTAAGGCGATTTTATTTAGAAAAGAGAAAAATCTTTCAATGCAAGTTTTCATTTTTTGAAAGAATCATGGCTCTCGAAGTGGCCATTTTTGCCAAAACAGCCTTCCGGCGTCTTTTCGGAATATTCGACCGTTTCCAAAAATAGCAATCACTTCGATTATTTGAAAAGAAAAAATCTTTTTGGTCTTTTTCTAAAAGTGTGGTTGGACCCGTTTAAGGGTTGCCTACGTATCCCACCTAATGGCGAGAATCAAACCTGCATAGTTTGGTCAGATTAATTGACCAATTATTTCAACAACAAAACCATTTTTTTTCAATTCTCGGATTTTTCGGATACTAATTCTTATTTCTCTCTCCTTTTTTTTCTTTTCAGCAATTTTTCTAACCTCAGGATTTTCGCCGGTCCGCATAACGATCAAGGACAATAATAATG
This sequence comes from Nicotiana noctiflora, assembly GCA_032618575.1. NCBI lineage: Eukaryota > Viridiplantae > Streptophyta > Magnoliopsida > Solanales > Solanaceae > Nicotiana > Nicotiana noctiflora. The sequence continues at coordinate 59,343 of JASVEL010011229.1, forward strand.
GAACACATAATATGCTCGGTCTTTTCCAAATGCCGGGTCACCTGTCCTAGACGGACCCAACCCCTATGTTGAGTCCCCTAAGTCAGATATGATGCAAATAATCGTCCTGGACCTATGTTCAACATCTTATAGTTTCATAGAATGCTAGACCGTGTACCCGAGCGGACAACTCGAATCGAGGAGGGGGCTACGTACCGGTGACTCGCGAAGTCAATAGGCTTTGTAACTTATCCGGCCTCTATTTTCTTAATTTGGGGTGACTTAATAGAAAGGGGAGTCTCAACCAGTAAGCACATCCCCGGGGGTGAAGAAGAGAAGGGTTTTTCGGCACAATGTTTATATACAATCCACATAATATCAAAGCGATAAAGCACATAGCATGTTGTTCAAATCATATAGTGAAGTCAAACAATATCACGAACGATAATTCTAAGGAGCTCGAGTTCTTAAACCCTGAAACCGAAGTTCGGGGTTGGGTTCCCCAGCAGAGTCGCCAGAGCTGTCACACCTCCCCTTTTACTACCCCACACTAGGAAATAAGCATGTAAATACGCTTATAGGGTATACCTCGACGCTCAAATACCCGAAACGGATATAATAGCATAGAGGAAGGAGTTTTTCCATTTAAAGGACAATCGGTTCAGAATTTTGTTATAATTAATCAGAGTCTCCACTTGAGATGATAATGGTGTCCCAAGTTACCGGTTAATACCGAATCCGAGGAAATTGACTTTTTCGAAAATGTCTGCGAAATAAAGATCTGGTTAATGAACTCTGTTAACCCGGGAGAAGGTGTTAGGCATTCCCGGGTTCCGTGGTTTTAGCACGGTCGCTCAGTTGTCATTCTCGACTCTTGTTTGACCCAATATAGATGTTGACAATTTGTATGTGCTTTTGCTTTTAACATTTTAAAGAATTGCGACATCGTGAAAACGTACCTCGAGTCACACCGCAACCGGTACGCCTGTGACTTTTAGTACATTTCGGCTTTGCCCGGATTTGGGATTTGAGTTGCACCAAGTGCACACTCGTATTTAAGGAAAGTACGTTAAATCGTGCCTTAAATGGTCTACCCGCTTTTAGTTGTTTTGAGTAAGACTATGGAGTTAGCTAGTAGTCTTCCCGAGTCTAATTATGTTATAACATTACTAAGGGGGCCCCGTTGTTTGAATGTCGGGCGAGGCTCGTCCCAATTATTATTAGGGTTCAATCTTAATGTATACTATATTTTCTATAATGTTTTTTCCTTAATCGATTTCTAGTACTAAGCATTCCAGGCCCGTCTGATTCTTATTGTTTATTGGGCCTGGATTTTCGTTCACTTAATCAGACGTGCATTCGACCTGCCCAGGCCTTCGAGGCCCAGGCTGCTGTCGAGCTTCTATTTATCAGCCAATTGGCTATACACCACAGTTCAGGCCCACACCAGGTATCGAGCCCAAACCAAAATAGAACAACATTGTGAATAAATAAGTGAAAATATACATTTGGGAACAATAAGAAATCAATGAGCATTTTATTTATCACCAGAGAAATCAGTACATAAGATAGTAATTCTAAATCAATTATCTTTTGTACAGGCTCAACAAACTATCACCACTATCAGTTTACAACTAAGAATTCATACTAACACATTCAATTACTGGTTAAAGGGTTTAATACCATAGTTTGATTATCCAAGGCTAAGCGATCTGATGATATGTACACAATATTATTATTGATTCTAATACGATTTACCTTATGTAGTGTCACAGACCCAGTTGCAAACGATTTATCAGATCTTCTAACTATTCTTCTCCTTTTGGACTTGTTTGTATCTACATACTAATTTACAGATGTGACTAATTACTGATGCTAATATGAACCGGGCTTATTTGATATTCTTAAAACCGATTTCACCTTAGTTGTTACTTCATCTGGTTATTCCTCTTTTAACTTACTCAAATCCAGATATTGATCAACGAAACAGATTAACTATGTGAGCATGATTGTTATTGATTCATGTGAAGGCCGTTTAACTTTGTTTTAGAGGTTTTACGTACTTAACTAAATGATGTTCTATCTATGACTATACTACTACTATAATACTAGCTATTACAATGTTTTTGTTTCTGTTTTATATGTCTACATTCTATACTACCACTAAAGCTACAGATCTAAGCTACTAAAGCAGTAAAACAAAAAATGAACTATAGATTCATAATGATAGATAAATTAAGCAGAATCTTCAAGTTATTTCATCTAGATCATCAATACAGCTTCACTCGAACAGAAATTGTACATGGATAAGCAAAATGAAGCCGATGAGTCTAAGGGATTAAGCAGTAAGCACAACAATGAACTCAGACAGCACTGCAACAGTGGAATTGAATGCCAAATGAACAAGACAACACAGCAATAGCAAGCAGGAATCCCAGAGCAAAGCAAGTAGAAATCCAGACCAAATTCGAGCAAAAAACCCAAAAATTAGAAGAAATCAATAAGTTCTCACTCGAAAAATCCCAGAAAACACTACTGCTATATTAGTATTTCACTCTGAACTTTTCTTATCAAAAGCCAGCCCTTATTTCACTCTTTTTGGGAGTATTTATAGGAATGGGCAAGGGCCGAGATTTGGGGAGAAAGTATGGGAATAAATCCCACTTCTCCCCCTCATAAATTATCAAGTTTTCACTTAGACCCATATTTCAGTTATGAAATCCCTTCCAGCATGTGCTGGAAGGTTCTAAAAGATTCCTTTTAGGGCCTTTTACCAAAGTAACCTTAGGGGTTAAAGATTTTTACAGATTTTCCATTTTAGGGAGACCATTATATCCTTTAATCTCTGCAAAATTGCAGAAATCGGGGGTACAAATGACTCCCTTAACCCTTTATGTTTCAAACTATTTACCAAATTACTAAATTTGTTCCCTTTTATACCCTTGAAGGTACTGTTGAATTACCTGACCTACCTAGGTCAGGTTCCAGCATTTTAAGACTATATTTAACTAGTGGCCACTCCTTGCATTGGTATTTAAGGACTGGCCAACTCTACTTTAGGGAACTATTTCAATTTTAGCCTCTTTTAGTTCAGCTTCGGTTAATTAAAACCTTCTTATTTTAATTTTAAGCTAATTGCAGGACTAGCCTGCCTTATTATTAATTAAACTATTTAATTAATGGCCAGTCTCAAGTTGAGACTTAGCCTGGGCAATTGAACCCAATTACTGAACATAGGCTGGGCCCAAGCCTTTGCAGGCTTAGCCACCTGTAGTTCAGGGCTGAAAATTAGCCTTGGCAAGCCTGCATTTGCAAGCTTAACCATTTTCGCACAACCAGCCCCTTCTGAGGTGGACTGGTGTGTTAGGACCTTATAGAGTTGGTCAACCTTTGCAAAGTGGACCACTCTTAGGTCAATTATTGCATAATAGCCTATCTTTGTTCATTTAAAGTTAATTAAACTAATTTGCAGGACTAGCCTGCTTTATTAAGGCATTTCAGACTGTTAAACTAATGGCCAGTCTCAAGTTGAGACTCAACCTGGGCAATTGAAGCCCAATTACTGAACATAGGCCGGGCTAAGGTCTTTGCAGACCTAGCCACCTAAAGTTCAGGGCTCAAATGAGCCTTGGTGAGCTTGCATTTGCAAGCTTAACCAATTTTTGCACAACCAGCTCCTTTTGAAGTGGGTTGGTGTGTTTGGACCTTATAGAGTTGGTCAACCTTTGCAAAGTTGACCACTCTTAGGTCAATTATTGAACTTATAGCCTATTTTTGTGATTTTTAGTTTAGCCTATTTCAACACTAGCCACTTTATGAAACCTAGCACTAACAGCTATAACCAATTCACCTAGGCATGATAGGTATTAACAATGTTTACTAACATAAAATCATTACAAACATAGCCATTTCAACAGATAATTGCACACATAGCCAAATGAAATCAAATATTGTTCATTAATCAATTAAAACTCAAAAGAGGAGTTTGATAATGTTGAATCCTAACTAATCAACTCACATAACTCAAATTCATGTAGCAAAAATGTCAATTAACATCAATCAGGCTTAGTCACAATCAATTCATGTCAGATGACACACTGAAAAACCCCAAAACACTTAGAATTCATGGGCATAGACACATAGACACTAAATTCTCACAAAACAGTCAATAAGAAATGCAACATGACTTATTTTAAATAGGAGAGCAATGGACCTTGGCAGAACAATATAAGAAAGGTAGTCTGAATCCTCTTTCAAGTACTAAACCTAGCTTTGATATATATATATGTATGTGTGTGTGTGTGTGTGATAGATAATAAAGAAAAGAAAAGACATGAAGAAACAGTGAAGAAGAATCCTACATCTATTATGTGAAGTAACAGAAGAAAGAATCAGGATCACTAACTCAGATTTCAGGAGATCAAAACCCCAATTTTAAGCATGCTATTTAGCAAGTAAGGAAAACAGAAGAGATACTATAAACTACCACAAGAAACCTTATTATAGGAGATGAAAGGGGATGGTGAATCAAACGGTTAAACCTGGCACTAAGATTAAACATTCTAAGCGACAGAAAGGACAATCTAGCGATTATGAAACTCAACGAAAACATCTTAATATAAAGATAAGAAGAATAAGAGTCAAGCTAGTATTAAAACTTAGACATGCAGAACAGTAGAAGAGAAGATAGTCAAGAACCTAGAAGATGAAGAAGAAAAAAAGTGAATCAAGATGGATCTTTTAACTCAGAGAAACAGACAAACATGAGAACAAATATGAAGATGAACGAAGTGAAAAGAAAACCTAGTTCTAACATAGATCTTTCAAACCAAGGCAATAAGAACAGTCAAAACAGAAGAATACCATGGAGATGAACAAGATGAATCGAAAAAACCCTAATACTAAATAGATCTTTCGAATCAGAGAAACAAAACAGAAAAAATAACATAGGACAATATCACAGAAGAAAGATATGAACAACGAGCAAGTTAGAAAGAACCCCAGTAACAACAGATGAAACACATGATTTCAAGATAGAAAAACATACAGAAATATCAAGACAAAAGTAATGAAACAAAAGGAAAACATGAATATGAACAGATAAAGGGAAGCAGATAAAGCACAAAAGGGGGCGAGGGTACTTAGCTTGCAGGACCTGTCCCCTGAGCTTCCCCTTTCCCTCTTCTCTTTCTTTTCAATCTCGTCCAGACCTTTTCTTTGTTTCTTTTCTTATTTCTTTCTTTCAGACCTTTTCTTAGATTTTCTTTCTGCTTTCTACTTTAACCTTCAAGACGAAGCCTTTATGGCTTTTAGTTTGGACTGGCGTATATAGAGGGGTAAAGGTTAGACCTTGGCAAAGGGGTTTGGATTCCGAGTCGCCGGAGTTAGGTTTCCGGTGACACTTTTTGGGATATTCGAAGAGTTCAGGGCAGATTCGAAGGTGGTGGCTGGTGGGGTTAGGTAGATCAGGTCAAGGCGGACTGATCGGCGTTCGTTTGAGGCGGTGATTCGTTGTTTGAGTGGTCACCGGTGAAGTTCCGATGACCGGAGTTTCAAAAGAAAGGGGTATGTTTTTGGAGTTTTGATGGAGAAGAAGAAAAAGAAGAAGGAAAAGAAGAGAGGAGGGGTTGGAGGGGCCGGCGACCACCGTGGAGGGTGGCCGCCTCCATTGGCCGGCTAGGGTTGTGATGATGATGAAGACGGAGAAGACAGGAGAGAAGAGAGGGGTGATGGGCGGCTAGGGTTAGGAAATTAGAAAAATGGTCGGCTCGTCCGGACCAAACCTTTTTATAGCCGTGGAGATTGAGGTGATCTTGGCCGTCCAATTGATGGAGATCAACGGCTACCAATAACGTTACTAAAATGACGCCGTGTCGTTACTTATGAGACCAAAACCAAGACCCTTAGATCAATCTAAACGGACGGCCCAGATTTGATCTCGCAATTTATAATTAAACCATTAATTTGCCCAAATATCTCCATCGTTGGATTCAGCCTGTTTAACGGTGGAGATTGAATCTCATGTGTGGCCTGGACCGGATTTATTGGCTGATGCATTTGGGCCTTTAAATTGGGTCATGTTTTGGCCCAATGCTATTATGCCCAACTATTTTTTGTATTTTCTGGTAATTAATTATTTTTTATGTATTTTCTTTTGTATTTTTTTCTTTTCTTTTATGGAATATTATAAAAACCTAATTTCCTACTTACGCTAATTATTTAGTATTGTTTGGCAATTTTCTACTATTTTTCCTAATTTTCACTACTTAAAACTATTTTTGCTAGTTTTCTTCTTAAAACTAATCAACTAAAACAAAGTAATTACCTAGCCTATTTTTTGATTTTTTCTAATTTCTAATAATTCAAACACACAAAGTGTAGCTAATTTCAAACAAAGCATGTAATTGCACTCAAAAAATATATTTATTTTAATTTTGGAACGGTTTGCCCGGTGCAAAAATCACGTGCTCACAATTGCAATTATTATAATTTAGTCTTTAAAATACCTAGTGAATTTTGTAAAAATGTCCAAAAATCATTGTAATTATATGTTGACGTAAATATGAGAATAAAATAAATTTCTCACCAATAATGATAGTCTGGAAATAGTTATTTAATTTTGCACTATAAAAATAGACAACAAATTGATTCTAAGAACTTTAAAAAATAAGGAAAAATACCAAAATTCTTGGGAATGCTTATATATGCATAAATATACTATTTTGAGAATATTTTTGGGTGTATAAAATACATATGGAAAAATATGGTATCAACAACTGCCCCTCTTTACCCGGGAAGGATGAAAGAGTTGTCGGGTAAAGATATGATGGCTAATTTTGACCGGAAGTAGCATTTTAAAAAGAATTTGACCGAGCTCTGGTTTTTGAGCTACCTACATATCCCTGGTTTTACAGGAATCAGGTCGTATGTAGTTTAGGAACCATTGACGGAACATGCCGATGGAGGTTTGGAAGGACGGACGCAACAGTCGGAAGCAAGAGGCATTTTGAAGTTTATCGGTTGCAAGAACCAGATTGGAGTCGCTCTTACCGAAACGACCATTGTTAGCTGGGGTACCTGCAAGTGAGCAATACAGGCGTATATTGTGCATAAACATAAGAATGATGCAAGTTCTCGTTGGACCATGAATGCTGTCCTTGGACGGTTAGGATGACGTCCTCGGACCATGATGTCCTGGTCCGTGAAGCGCAAAATTAAGGGATTCACAGGTTATGAAATGATGCTCTCGAGCCATGATAGTGGTGCCTATAAATCATGATGCCTTTGAATAATGATGTGCAAGATATAAAGTGGGATCCTCAGGCCATGGCATGGTATTCTCGAGCTATGAAGATGGTACCTTCGAATGATGGCGCCTTTGGATAGCTTGGCGATATTTTAGCCCATGAAATGCAAGATTTGGTAGTATTTCAGCCGATGCAAAAGCGAAAATGGTGATATTTCCGCCGACAAAAATTTAAATGCAGTGCGGGCGATATTTCAGCCGATATGATAAGTAAAATGGCGATATTTCAGCTTATAGATAATCTAAATAAAGTTTGGCGATATTTCACCCAATTTGCAAGATGTAAATGAAAGTGGCAGTATTTCAGCCATGCAAGTGGAGGTAGAGCTTAACCTCGGAAGGCATAAAGGTAGCCTTATATAGATAATGCAGGATGGAGACAATTCTTAGTCTCGGAAGGCAGAAAGCTAGCCTTATGAAATGCATATAATGGAGACAACGCTTAGTCTCGAATGGCCAGAAGGTAGCCTTTATGCAATGCAGATAATGCAGATGGAGACAACGCTTAGTCTCAGAAGGCATGAAGGTGGCCTTATGCAATGCAGATAATGCAGATGGAGACCACACTTAGTCTTGGAAGGCAGAAAGGTAGCCTTATGCAGATGATGCTAAATGGAGACAACGCTAGTCTCGAAAGGCAGGAAGGTAGCCTTATGTAATGCAGATAATGCAGATGAAGACAATGCTTAGTCTCGAAAGGCAGAAAGGTAGCCTTATGAAGATGATGCTAAATGGAGACATCGCTTAGTCTGGAAATGCAGGAAGGTAGCCTTATGCAATGCAGATAATGCAGATGGAGACAACGCTTAGTCTTGGAAGGCAGAAAGGTAGCCTTATGCAATGCAGGAAATGCAGATAGTAATAAAGATTCTTAGCTGATTGCTGGTAACTGATTGTGATGTTGCAGCTGCTGGGGAATATTGCGCGCGGGTAGCAAATGCGAATAGGCACGACGATTTAATGTGATTGTGTAACATGTCTAGTAACTTAATTTGTGACTTGGGTTCCTGCATCCAAAGAAAAATCGTGAGTTTTGTAACAGGGAAAGGTTAGTTTATTCGTGGCCTCTGACGTTGCATATCATTGGGGTAGTGTTGCTAAACAACAGCTATTATAGTTATGCATGATTTAACAAATATAATGTAAAAAAATAAATAAAAAAATACTTTTGTTTAACTGAAGCAACGACTTCAACGTGGTTCAAAACATTGCAACCTCTCTTGCTCCAGAATTTTGAGGGTCCTCCGCAAAATTTTGCCCCTAGTTTACTAGGCTGGCCCTTCTGATGGCTGCACTGAATGACTGAAGAATCATCTTCAGAATTTTGAGGGTCCTCCTCAAAATTCTGCCCCAGTTTACTGGGGTGACATCCCCGGCGATGAGCGACTGAAGAATGACTTCGGAATTTTGAGGGCCCTCATCAAAATTCTGCCCCAGTTCTAATGACTGGGGGGGAGGAATGGAGTTTTATTAAATTGTGACCGAACCCATAGGGCTGCCTACGTATCCCCTTTTAAATGGGAATCAGGTCAGGCGTATTTCAAATTACATCATAAAGGGTATCATAAGTGGTTACACATAGTATCATTTCACAACATTTGAGTTATTTTGCTTCGGCCAGACTTCTCCGTCCATTTCTGCAAGAATAAGGGCTCCTCCAGTTAGAACCCGGTGGACCATGTACGGACCTTGCCAGTTGGGAGAGAATTTCCCCTTGGCTTCCTCTTTATATGGGAATATTTTCTTCAATACCAACTGCCCTAGTGTGAATTTCATTGGCTTAACTTTCTTGTTGAAGGCTTTGGACATTCTATTTTGATACAATTGACCGTGGCAAACTGCAATCATCATTCTTCCATCAATAAAGGTTAACTACTCGTAGCGACCTTTTACCCATTCTGCGTCGTCCAACTCTGCTTCTTGTATGATACTTAAGGAAGGAATTTCTACCTCGGCAGGAATGACCGTCTCTGTACCATAAACTAGTATGTAGAGAGTTGCCCCGCTTGATGTGCGGACCGTGGTGCGATATTACGGCAAAGCGAATGATATCTTCTCATGCCATTGTTTGTGACTCTCGACCATCTTCCTTAGTATCTTCTTGATATTCTTGTTGGCTGCCTCTAGAGCTCAATTCATCTAAAGCCTATAGGCTGTAGAGTTCTTGTGTTTGATCATGAATGCCTCACACATTTCTTTCATCAGATCACTATTGAGGTTTGAACCATTATCAGTGACGATTGATTCTGGAATCCCGAATCGGCAAACAATACGATCATGGATGAAATCTGCCATAACTTTCTTGGTTACTACCTTGTATGATGCTGCTTCAACCCATTTAGTAAAGTAATCAATCGCCACCAGGACAAACCGGTGCCCTTTTAAAGCGGTAGGCTCGATAGGTCCGATAACATCCATTCCCCAGGTGGCAAATGGCCATGGTGAGCTAGTTGCAGTAAGCTCGTTTGGCGGCACCTTTATCATATCTGCATGTATCTGACAGCGATGGCACTTGCGAACATACTTAATACAGTCTATTTCCATAGTCATCCAGAAATACCCTACTCGAGTATCTTCTATTCTAAGGCAAAACCATTCATGTGTGGCCTGCATGTCCCTGCATGCACTTTGTCCAATAGTTTGGTTGCTTCTTTTGCTTTGACACACCTTAACAAACCCAAATCGGGAGTTCTCTTGTACAAGATTCCTCCGCAATGAAAGAAATTGTTGGATAATCTTTAAAGTGTGCATTTCTGAGTAGTGTTGGCAAGTTTTGGATATTCCCCTATGGTCAAATACCTTTTGATGTCGTGGAACCATGGCTTTCCGTCGCTTTTTCCTCAACGTGAGCACAATAAGCTGGCTAATTATAGATCCTTACTTGGATGAGATTAATGTAATTTGTATCTGGATATTGGATCATGTATGACAAAGTGGTTAATGCATCAGCGAACTCATTCTGGACCCTGGGGACGTGTTGAAATTCCGTCTTTGTGAATCGTTTCCTTAACTCCTGTATGTGATAAAAATAGGGAAGTATCTTGGAGTTTTTGGTGGCCCATTATTCTCGAACTTGATGTATGAGCAGGTCTGAGTCCTTGATCACCAGTAATTCTTGAATGTTCATGTAAATGTCCATATTGAGCCCCAAGATGCAAGCTTCATATTCGGCCATGTTGTTTGTGCAAGGGAACATGAGCTTGGCGGATATCAGGTAATGTTGGCCGGTTTCTGATACTAGGACTGCTCCTATGCCAACTCATTTGAAATTCGCGGCTCCGTCGTAAAACAACCTCCAACCATTTTAGGATTCTGCAATATCTTGTCCTATAAAGGACACGTCTTCATCAGGAAAATACGTTTTTAGGGGTTTGCATTCTCTGCCAATAGGATTCTCAGCGAGGTGATCTGCTATAGCTTGACCCTTGATTGCTTTCTAAGTCACATAAACAATGTCGAATTCACTTAACAAGATTTTCCACTTGGCGAGCTTGCTAGTGGGCATAGGTTTCTGAAAAATGTACTTCAGTGGGTCCATCATGCGTATGAGGTAAGTGGTGAAGGCACAGAAACAATTCCTTAATTTCTAAGCTACCCAAGTTAGAGAACAACAAGTGCTTTTTAATAAGGAATGCCGAGCCTCGTACGGGGTAAACTTCTTACTGAGATAGCAGATGGCCCGATCCTTCCTTCCTGTCTTATCATGTTGTCCCAGAACACAATCGAATGCTCCATCCAAGACTACAAGATAAAGCAATAAGGGCTTTTCTGGCTCAGGCGGAACCAAGACTGGTGGTGTTGACAAGTACTCCTTAATTTAGTCAAAGGCTTTCTGACAATCGTCGATCCATCTAATAGCAATGTCTTTCTTCAGCATTTTAAAGATGGGTTCACAAATGACTGTGGACATGGCTATGAACTGGCTTATATAGTTGAGTCTCCCTAGGAAACTCATCACGTCCTTCTTGTTCTTTGGTGGTGGAAACTATTAAATGGCTTTGACCTTTGATGGGTCCAATTCTATCCCTCAATGACTCACGATGAAACCCAGTAGTTTTCTGGCAGGAACCCCGAATGCATACTTGGTGGGATTCAGTTTCAGGTTGTACCTTCTTAGTCTGTTCAAAAATATTCTCAGGTCTTCCCTATGATCAACGACTATTTTGGGTTTGATAATGACATCATCCACATATACCCCGATCTCCTTGTGTGTCATGTCGTGAAAGATAGTAGTCATGGCTCTCATGTAGGTGGCGCCAGCATTATTCAACCCGAATGGCATCATTTTGTAGCAATACATTCCACAGTGTGATGAAAGCCATGTTCTTTGCATCCTCCTCATCCATCCATATCTTCCCATCCTTCTTTGGTACTGGCACGATATTGGCTAACCACGTTGGATATTCCACTACCTTGAGAACCTTGGCTTTGACCTGCTTAGTAACCCCTTCTTTGATTTTCAAACTCATATCTGGTTTGAACTTCCTGAGCTTCTGCTTTCCCAGTGGACAAGCTAGATCTATTGGCAGTTTATGAGCTATGATGGACGTGCTGAGGCCAGTCATATGATCATACGACCAGGCAAATATGTCCTCATATTCTTTCAGAAATTCCATATATTGCTCCTTCTCTTATGGCGACAAATGGACGCTGATGTGAGTTTCTTTGAAATTTTCTACATCCCCCAAATTAATGACCTCAAATTCTTCCAGGTTGGACTTAGGTCTATTCTCAAAATTCTCAACTTCTCTGACGACCTTTTCGGGTATCTCATCTTCTTTTGAGTCTATGTCCTTTTGTTGCGTTATTTCATTGCAAGTCACAGTCATTGTCTCATCATCAAGATAAGTTATAGTAATGCTGTATAAAATAGAGTAAATGATAGAGAAAATAATAAGCAAGATATATATGATAAACTGAAATGCTTTGATTGAATCCATAATTGTTTCAAACATTGGAGCTTTTTTCAAAATAAAGACAATGCGGAATGAAAATCAACTAGTAAAGTAAGATAAAATGAGATGCATAGTGCTTTTATTTAGCCTTGCTACCCCGAAGCTTTCCGGGCCCTGACGGTCCTAATTGACCAATTGCTGAGGTAGTCTTCTTTGCTTGCGGCTTGTATGGAAAGGCCTTCCTCCCCCCCCCCCTTCCTTAAAAAGAACACAACAGTCCATATCATCATCCTCTAGGAACAAATTCTTCATGGCTGCCAATGTTTCATCTTCTTTTGACCCATATATAGTATCTGTCGGCTGGAAGGTTCGATCGAAACTAGGTATCAAAAACTCCAACGGATAGTAATGGCCATGCCATGGCAGCGACCGGTTCTGGAATTCTTCCCAGGTGTAGTCGTACCCTAAACCGAAAGTAATGACATGATTTTTTAGTATGATGGGCTTAGTGATCCCCTAGAGATTCTTGCTGAGTCCCTTTCCAGGCTCGTACCCGCAACAATTTCGGATACTTTCAATCTTATTGTCCCACCACTTGTCTTTGTCTATAGCGTTGGCCCTTTTGATGTGGTGGTATGTTTCTCCGCCTATTCTCCTTCTGCCCCCGATCATTGGGATGGTCTGGCGATTATATATAGGATTACTACCGTCGCTATGAATGATCACTTCCTGGTGATTCCATTCGAACTTTACCGCCTGATGTAGGGTCGATGCTATCGCTCCATCAGCGTGGATCTTGGGGTGTCCTAACACATGTTGTAGGATGCCGGGACGTATATTACTTGGAAGTCAACGTTTAACCATATTGGTCACATTTGCAAGCACAGGTTGATTTATCTCATAGTAGATCTCTGTGACCCATCGAAGGCTTTGATATTGATAGCCATGTCTTTGATCTCGTGTAGGCCCTTTCCCTAAGTTCTAAGAGTTACAAGTGGGCATATGTTGAGGCTGGATCCTCCATCGATCAGGACTCTGGTGTCTTCGCATTGCACGGTGATGTGTAGTGCCTTGTTATGGCCCAAACCCTCTGGCAGCAATTCATCTTCGTGGAAGGTTATTTTATGACTTTCCAGCACTTGGCCCACCATATTTGCCATCTCTCCCCCGGTTATATTGCTGGGCACATAGGCTTCGCTCAGTATCTTCAGTAAGGCATTCTTATGAGCATCTGAACTTTGCAGAAGAGACAGGATAGATATCTATGCTGGTGTTTGTCTAACTGTTTAGCGACCGAGTATTCCTTAGATTTTATTTTCCTCCAAGTATCATCGGGCCCAGTCTCAATAGGCCGCCCCAAGGTGTTCTTACTGGAATCGGCTAAGTGCTCTGGGGTACAAAGCCTCCTTGTCCTGGTCATTCCTTGTACGACAATAGTTTCTCCTATCCTGGTCTTTCCTTTTTCCCAGCTTCGGCACTATAATCCCATGGCATGACATTCGAGTGAAATGGTTCTGTGTCAATCATTACTACTAAAATAGGCACACTTAGTGGCAACATAGCAACTTCAAAGGGTGTAGGTGTCGTTGGAACCCTAAGCTCAACTTCTATCAGCCGAGACGCTTTTGCAGAAAGAGGCGTTTTAAATTCAAGTGGTACAGACATATTTACTTCGTCATCCTTGGAGGATTGATTCTGCACAACAATTGTGTTAAGGGGAACTGCTGGCTTCTTTGGTTCATCCCCTTCAGTAATCAAACCAATCGACCCTTTGGGGTCCCAATCATTCTCGATCTCAATCATATGCACGTCTCCACCTTTGTGGTCAGGAAGGGGGTTGTTACGAACATTAGGAGCAGGCTCCTTTGCTACAATGACCTTATTGTCGTTCAGAGTCTGAATCTTGTCTTATAATGAACGACACTCGTCAAGGGTGTTCCCCTTCATTCCGGAGTGATACACACATGTCTTGTTGGGGTTGATCCACTAGGAGGAATTTTTTGGGGCTTTGGCTGGGATAGGAGTGGCATAACCAACAGCTTTAAGACTATCATATAGTTGGTCAATTGGCTTAGCGATGGTGGTGTATTGTTTGGGAGGTTTTTAATCGAAATTTGGTCTAGGCCTCGGGAAATTTTGGCGGGTACATGGAGATTGGTAGTGCGTGGCTTGAGCATTATAAGCTTAGTAAATAGGCGCTGGTTGAGAATATTAGGGTTAAGAGGGTTGATATGTGAGAGGTGGAGTGGATTGGTAAATGAGAGATGGATAGGAAGGTGCAGATGCTTGGTAATTTGGGATAGGCTGATATGTAAGTGGAGGTGATGGGTAGGTGTGGTATTTTGGTGGTGATTTGGCTCCTTGTGCGATCATCACGGCACTTACATATTTCTTCTTGGACGCGCCACCAGTTTGTAAAGCTTTATTGATGGCTTGCAATGCTTCAAGATTTGTTACCATACTGTTCTTGATACCCTCTTCGATTCTTTCTCCATGTTGGATGATATCAGAGAACTTTTGACCCTCGATCAACATCAATTTTTCATAATATTGAGGATCCTAAGCCCGGACGAAGAACCTATTCATTTGCTCTTCTTCCAGGGGTAGCATGACCTTCGTAGTTTCTGACCTCCAATGAGTAGCATACTCGCGAAATGTTTCGATGGGCTTTTTCTTCAAGTTTTGTATGTCGAACACATCCGGGGCATTCTTCGTATTAAAATGGAATCTGTCCATAAAGTTCGTTGCCATACCTACTAAATTCGTCCATTCTTGGGGTCCTAACTGATGTTCCAGGATAGTGCATCTCTTTTCAAACTCCTCATGAAGAGCTTCATGCGAATTTTCTCGTGTCTTTCAACCCCCACTAACTTGTCATAATAGGTCCTCAGGTGAACCATGTAATCTACGGATCCATCAAACATTTCGAATTTGAGAGGTTTGTACCCCTCCAGAAGTTCAACATCTGGCTGAATGCATAAGTCTTCATAGTTCATCCCCTCAATGCCTTTACTACCTTCGACACCCTCGACCCGACTAGTTAACTTCTTG
This sequence comes from Nicotiana noctiflora, assembly GCA_032618575.1. NCBI lineage: Eukaryota > Viridiplantae > Streptophyta > Magnoliopsida > Solanales > Solanaceae > Nicotiana > Nicotiana noctiflora. Next base: position 74,574 of record JASVEL010011229.1, read on the forward strand.
AGCTCAGCTGCTGAGTTCCTGATGTGGGAGTCTTTGTAATCAGACTCCGGTGCATTTAAGATCGGTTGGGTGTAGTGAGGTATGGTATCCACAAATATAAGAGTATTATGGAGGTGGTTGTTTGTGGTGTTTGGTGGCTTAGGAATAAGCAATGGAGCATTGTAGCAGGTTTGAGCGTGGTAGGCTGTATTTGTGGTTGAGGGATGTTTTGTGGAGGTGCGGGGTTTTGGGTGTTGACATTAGAACATGAAAGAGAGAATGATAGGCTTGCCAAGTTCCGAACTTGGTCCAACTCTTCCTGGAATTTCAGCAATTTTTGCTCAAGATGAGCAACAGTTCCCTTAGTATTGGGGTACCCTGAGAAATTTCTTCCCTTTCAATCTCCTTTCTAGCACTTATGTTTTCCATTCTTCCTTTGCTCTTGTTCCGTACGGGGCTCAGAGGAATAGGTGGTAGAGGGCCTTTAGATCTTGTAGAATATGCTGATGGTGCCAGAATGCACGAACTAACCTTTTGGGATAGGAATAAAAAATATAGAAAACCAAAAAAGGTAGCAAGTTAGTGCGGGTTCTGAAAAAATTGTTGCAGTATTTAAACACTTTGTGTGAGAATATAAATCGCGTCCTAATTTGGGTACCATGTTGTGCTCGAGGTAGGCCTAGCGATAAATAGTTTCAGAGAACTTATAATGCTAAATGCCTCATCTTATTGATAAAAATAATACAAATCCAAAACGACTCTAAATAACAGAAAATAAAATGTCACTATTAGCCATTGGCCTTATTACATCATTAAAATAAATAATAAGCGACTCCAAACTACTTGGTCGCAGAAGGACTTTCCCCAGGTTGAATGTTCTCGTTGATCAAATCCTCCAGGTTTCGTAGATTCTCCAGTAGGAATGCCTTTGCCAGGTTCTCTCATTCGTTTCCCTCGGCATTCTGGCAGTCGGTGACTCTCTTTCTCACTTTTCCTTCCAATTCAAGCAGGCTGTATTCATATACTCTAGCTTTTTGCTAGCCATGGTAACCCTCTCTTTTCATTCATTGATTTGGTTACTTGATGGGAGATTTCTCCACCAGGTCAACAAGTGTGATGGTATATTGACCATACCGAGGTCGGGGACCTTGTTCTCCATTTTCTACAAAACAAAAGGGTTAGACCCTGCCCCCGTCAGATTCGACTATTTAAATCAATAATTAGCATAGCAAGCACTTAAGTTCTCCAAATAGATGAACATAATGTGAATGCGCCCGTTTGGGTTTCAAGGAAACCTAGTGGACTTTGGAAAGGCTATCTTAATGAGTCATTATGTGAACATAACTAACTTAGCTAGGTTTGACCATGATGCATGTACAGTTTAATGGAGTAAGGCTTCTATTTTGAAGTGCTATACTGGTACCCTTGAGCGGACAACTCAAGAGGGAAAGGCACGAAACCGTCGACTACACTGTTGATCGACTGGTTTTACCGCAAATACGCCATTGCCAAATTTAGGGGTGATAGTATTAGAAGTGCGCAACTACTCATTATAAGCGTTGCTATAATATTTGTTTGGTACGTGTGGAGTATGATGTTGAAAATGCAGTTTACAAGAATGAAACATATTTCCATGTATTTTCACGTTCATATAATAAATTTTACAATTATTACCCGAAAAAAATACAACAATATTGCCGGAAAACAGTTATTGAAGAAAAAAACAAAAGAAAGAAGTTAGTTTCAAATAAAGGTATTAAACTGAAGAATAAAGAAAGTAGTAAAGTCACATATAGCATGTAATGGTAAAGGCCTAAAGAATCTCTAGCAGAGTCACCATGCTGTCGACGCTCCCTTTTTCTAAAGAGTGAAATCGGGTTTATGACATTCGGAAGGACTCTTTTCCTACTTTGGGAATTGGGTTTTAAGAGTTTGGAGTGTCACCACGAAATGATTTTAGGGCATTAGGATACTTTAAAAGAAATAAAGATGAAAAATCTTAGTTCGGGTAAGGGCTTGAAATTATCTCGAGAGGAAGGTGTTAGGCAACTCTCAAGATCCACTAGTATGGTTCCCACCCATGCTACAATTGTGACTTTAAATGCAAGCAAAACAAATAAACAAACAAGCATTGCAAACATAGAAAACAGTTACAAATAAGAACGTGAAAATGATTTAGAAGTGCTGAAATTTTGAAGGAAATAGTTTTTTGTGATTAAAGAAGAGATACGCAAGTAAAGGAAAGAGGTTAAATAATTGGTACAAGTAACTTAAAAGAAGTACAAGAAACGAAAGTTGAAGATTGGACAATTTTTAAAATTCTGAAAATTATTAAACTAACAAAGAGGAAAGCGGGTACTAGGTTTATATATTACATGGATCATTCACACAACATCGACACCTGATTGTACACATAGTGTTATCGTGTAATCATCACCTCCATGTCTACCCTTCCCGCCACATTAAGGTATTGGAACGCGGAATGGTATCGTTTGCCTATTGCATACCATTACCCTTCCCAAACTATCAGCCCCGGGGCATTAGGACTTCTAATCCTATAAGGGGAAGAAAGGAATGGGGCCTTTATGGAGTTTAAAGTCAAAATTTCTAATCGACATTCAAAAACAAGTAACAAGTAGAAGGAATGAACAAACAAATAGGTATGTCTCACATAAACCCCATAAATCAGATAACATATAGTTTGGCATGCCTTTACACATACTGGTTTGGTGTTTAAAAAAATTAAGCAGCGAGCGGATTGGTTCAATACGTACGTTTAGTCAGGAAGCCCGCATTAGGCAACTTGGATCTAATTATCAGAACTTAAGGTATTTTAAGCGAGTGATTTAGAAAACTACTAGTTTCAGAAAAGTAGTCTAATGCCGGAAAGTACAAACTGCAGTCAGTTTAGAAATAAATTTTATAAGAATCATGAGTGTAAACCATAGAAGGAATTCCAGAGTAAGAAATAAAAGAGTAAGCTGCAGAACTATTTTAAAGACAATTTCGGGAAGACCAAAACTTAGTTGGAAAATGTTTAGGCAGAATTTTAGAAAGAAACCATTTCAGCAAAGGTGTTGGTTTGAAGAACTCAAATGTATACTGATTCATAATAGTTTTGTCAAACGATTAAGGCTGAAAACATTAAGGCATTAAGGACTAGTTAACAGATTGTTATTGCTTAAGAAGAATCAGACGAGTTTGATGTGAAATCCTATAGGCATGATATCTATATTTGATTTTTTTTAAAAAGCTTCTTAAGAACTGGTAAGAAGAGGTGATTATTCAATTACCCAATAGTTTGCACAGTAGTAAAGAACAGGGCAAGCTACCACAAGAAAGCTAACTATACCATAAATACGAAAGTTTCCCTACAAAAGGGGCTGGCTTCAACAACCCATAAGGGACGGCTTGCCAAGCTACACAAATAGTTAATTTGTTTATAGTCTCAAAAGTTTTCCTACAAACGGGCTGGCTTCAACAACCCATAAGGGACGGCTTGCCAAGCTACACAACTCGGAAAACTTTTGTACTATAACCAACGTTAGCTGTTTATAACTCAGAAAACTTTCGTACTATAATAAGATAACTTTCTTACAGCATACTTACCCTATTTTTCTTACATGGACCGGCCTTTCCATCCATTCGAAAGAAAGAACAAGAGAGAAATTTAGAAAGTACTCATAAGTAGTATTTCACAAAGGATTTTTCAAGGTTTACAAGATGATTGCTAGATGATCCTACCAGTACTACAAGGCCTCCTTTATATAGGACTAGGAGGTTATTACAAGACAAACTTAATAGATAAAATAAACCTATCTTACATGGCAAACTTATCTTACAAGTGGGTCCTTCTAAACATGTGAAGGACTTTAGGCAAACAACTAAAAAACAACCGAAAACATGTGAAACGGGTGAAATATACATGGTGTAACATGTGAAAATATGCGGGAGCATGTGACGCCATGTGAAAGCATGATGATGCATGTGACGAAGCATGTGGAGGCATGTCTAAACATGTGAAAACAAGTTGAAGCGGGGCCCGGATAGTATGGAAAGATGTGGAAAATTTGTCTTGACATGGGTAGGATATTTTTGAGGTTTTTTGGTGGCTAATTTAGGATTATGGTGGGATTAGTAGGAAATCAGGTAATTATTCTTTGATGATTCCATGATTGTCTTCTAGGCATCTTTTCAATGACCTTGTGTAGTAACGCCTGGAACTTGACGGCCATTCTTCACAGTGCTCTTTCTCTTTTGGATTGAAAGATGTAATCCTCAGCCTTAGTCTGGAAATGTCTTGAGTGATTTTTTCTCGGATGACTTCGTATGGAGTTTGGTATTCTTTTGCTGCTGCCCAGACTCTTTCCCAGTGAGGATGACTGTTTGTATAATTCCAGCTTGCCCAATCTTTTGGCCATATTTTTTTCGGGATGCATTTATTTTGCTGAAAAAGGATTCTTTGTGCTTCGCTATATTCTTCCTCCATTGATAAAATGGACACGGGAAATTTCCACCAAAATGATGCTTCTGCTTGTGCCTGGACTTTTCCATTAATAATCTTTACTAGCCTATGAAACATGAACACCTTCGCTGTGTAGGAATCATTGAAACATTTAATCCAATATCTTCTAGGTTTGAACCATTGCAAAAATATTCTAAGAGCTGGTGCAATGTTATCAAACTCTTTGAAGACGTTGCATTTGAATTCCATGAAAATATAATACTGATGGCATAGGTACCAGAAAAACCATAATAGTTCTTTTGGAAAATCCTTGGCTTGAGCTATGAATATATGACAGAACGGATATTCCGGATTCACTCCGTAAGGCTTGAGAATAGATCCTCCATGTTGTCGGAAAACCTCGAGCTCATAATAAGTTCTTCTTTCAATAAGAATTGATGGATCAAAGGGATCCATGAGGTTGAACAATTCCGGCGGATGATCTGTTGGCTTTAATGAACTTGTTCCTGGTAAACTGGAAAACATAAAGATGTGACTGATTAGCTTTTCCTTTGACTTCAATTTTGCTGGGGAAAATCTCCTTGAAAATTCTTCCGGTCGGGACAGAAAATCTGCGAGAATGTTATCCTTTCCTTTCAGATGCCTGACTTGAAACTTGTATGGAGAGAACCATTGAGCCCACCTGAGAATCTGAGGATTGGGAATAATTTTTGCATTTAGATGAATCATCTTCGGAAAGCCTTCATATCCATTTCAATCAGGAATTCTGTATGAATAAGGAAGAAATTGATGGTCTAATTTCCATTCTTTACTGCAAGTATTTCCTTGAAAGTGGAGTGATAATGTTGCTCGGCATCTTTGAACTTTCCACTGGCGTATCCGCATATTTTCCTCCGGCCATCTTTTTCTTCAAATAGAACAGCACTCCAATATTCATTGATGGCATCCGTCTGCAATATCTTCTTACCATCTGAAGGGATATAAAGGGACTTGACATTTTTAGAAATCTCCTTTATTTCCTTGATTGCTTCATCTTGTTTCTTTCCCCATGGAGGAGCATTTTTCTTGAGCATCTCTGTAAGTGGAGAAATGTATGTAGAGATATTTGGGATAAAATCTCTTACATAATTTATTATGCCCAAAAATTGTTGGATCTGCTTTGTTGTGAAGTTGGTATCCGGAAATTTGAGTAGTTCCTGACATATATGGGGTCCTGGACTATATTCTCCTTGCACAAAATGCATTCCAAGAAAATCAATTTCCTTTTGAGCAAGAACCATCTTTTTGGCTGAGAGCATGATCCCGTATTGTGTTACCAATGCCTCAAACTGACGAAGCAAGTTGATATGTTCTTCAAATGTCACACTAAATAACAGGATGTCATCAATGTAAACTAGGGAGGTATGGAGGATGGGTTGGAATATTTTTATCATGGCTTTTTGGAATAAAGAAGGTGCAGTTTTCAATCCGAAGGGCATAACTTTCCATTGGAAGTGATGATCGGGGATGCAAAATCCTGTTTTGGGTCTTTCTTCAGGGTGGATTCCTAATTGCCAAAATCCTGACTTTAAATCAAACTTAGAAAAATATTTGGCCTTGGCTAGGTGGGAGAAAAGGGTGAGTTTATTTGGAATAGGGAATTTGTCATCTTGGAGGAAATGGTTAAGTGGTTGGTAGTTGATGACTAACCTGAGTTTTCCTCTTGTTTGTTCAAGCTCTTTTGTTGACATAAAATGCTTCGCATGCCCATTGTGAATCTGATGGCTCTATCGGATCAAATTCCAAAAGCTCTTCACACTCTTTCTTTGCGAGTTGTAGATGATCTGGATTCATCCCTAAATGACTGGCTTTTGTTGGATTGATGTTTTCATTCTTCTTGAAAGGGAGCTTGATAAAAAATTCTTCATTCTTCCATAGAGGGCGTTTCCCTTTCATCATGAAGTCCTTGTGAGAATCGGCACATGATTGTTCAATGAGATTTTGCTCGATCTCCTTGATCTGTTCATCCTTGGTGATTTGGAATAGCCTCGGGATTTCAGAATAAGGCCTGAACTGCTTTTTAAAAGCTATCCCATTAGCCTTGATATGGAGCTGATCTCTAAGCTATCTGTAGATGTCGAATCCAATAATAAGATCTTTTCCTGGTACATCAGATCCTAGCAGCTTCGTCCTGAACTTTAATCCTGGGAAGAACTCAATGGTGATCGGGTGCTTTGTAATGACAGTTGTGGTCAAGATTGCATTTGATGCAGTGTTGAAATCCTTAAAATGCGGTACCCATTGATCTTCGGGAAAAACAGCTGGATTTATAAGTGAGGAAGCAAGCTCCGGTATCAATGAAAGCAATAACTCGAGTTGGTTTGTCCCACTTGGATGAATAGATTTTGACTTCTACTTGAGGAACAACAGTAAGAGCATTGATCTCTCTCTAGCCTCGATTATTGGTTCTGAGATTTGGTAATTGCCTTGCTCTTCATAGATATCAAGGGAGAATAAAGTTTCTTCATTAGGTTCATCATCCACAGAGAATATTGATTCAAGGTCCTCCTCCTTTCCGAGATGTATACCAGTGTAATCTTCAATCTCTTGAATGAGTTTGACAGACCTTCTTGATTGTGGACAATTTTTTGCAAAATGTCCAATCTTATGGCAAATAAAACACCTGTTCTTCTTGTGAAAATTTCCTGGCCTTCTCCGTTTGAAATATTTTGTGCGTCTCTTGGACCTTGACTTTCCATCTGGAATTCTTGGCCATTTGAACCTTCTGAATTCTCTCCTTCGCCTAGATGTGCGGCAAGAACATCCTGATCCGGTGATTAGATCAGATTTGCGGCATGCTTTGTCAAGTGCTGGATTGTGTTGGATAATTTGTTTCAGAGCAGAGCGCTTCGTACAGATATCATCTAATGCAACGAAAATAGCTTGCCTGATGTAACCAATTTGTGGGATGGTTATGGACTGGAACTTTTCTTCAATGATGGTCATGGTTCGACTTGCCAGCAACTTTGGAAGAGAAGATACAAAGGCTTGCTTTAGATTGATATCTCCTCCAATCTCGAAGTATATCTTTGCCATTTTTTGAAAATGTCTATCAATGTCATTTCTGTCGAATGACACGCACTTCATCTCGAACAGTTGCCTTCGCATTTTCTCCTGTCTTTGGCCAGCATCTCCGCAAAAAACTTCATGTAGGATTCTGATGTTGAAAGCAAAATCCCGGGAAGTAAGAAAAGCATTTTTGTCTTGAATTCCAAGTGCATTCCACCAGTCTCTGAGGATTCCTGAGAATCGTGAAGTGAGTTCTGAAAGGATGATATACTTTTCTCGCTCCACCAAATTTCCGGTCACCATCCAAGTATAGAAGTCTTGGATCCGTTGAGGCCATTTTGAAACCTTGACATCATCTAAGGTGAAAGTGTGGAAACCAGTTCCAACTGGCTTTGACGCCATAGGCTCATATCTTCTTTCTGGGATTGGTTCATCCGTCATGCCTTCTTGTTCATCATCTACCTCAGATATTTCCGGATCTCTTGGCTGGTTTACAAATATTGGGGGATCATCTCCTTCGGAAGATTCCGTTGTGGATTCATTGCTTGCTTGAGAACTATCTTCCATGGATTCGTCTTCTGATGAGTTTAGTGATTCTGACCATGGGGTATCTTCTTCTGATATGTATCTTGGCTGAGAGACATAGAAGTCTGGAGCCTTCTGGTCGGAAATCATCAGATTGCCAAGATTTGATCCTTTTGAACTTTCTCCTTGGTCTCGCCTTTTCTTGGTTTGTTTCTTTGCTGCAAGGGCATCTTTCCTTTCCCAAACCATTTTTGTGATATCAAAATCATTTTCTTCTTTTGTTGGTCGGGTGAAAGAGATTGGATTTTTTGAGGTTGATGGAAAAGTAGAGAAGGTATGGTCTAATTTGGGTGGTGAATATGCTCGTGATGACATGGGGAAGAAGGTAGGTTTTGAAGAGAATGATGAGGTTCTTTGTGGCTCATAGTGATCATTTCTCAGAAGCTGAATTTGTTCTTTAAGGGAAATCGTCTCCTATTGTTGTTGTTGGAAAAATTGGAAAAGTGAAGTTTCTGGCGGACAAATCTCATATTGTAAATTTGCCAACCTTAATTCCAAAGCTTTGATCAGTCCTGCATGCTGAGACGATGATTGCTCCACCTTTTTCTCAATTGTTTCCACTTTGCTCATCAACTTGTTTTGTACATGGGCCACATTTTTTATGGTGTTTCCAATATTGTTGAGCACTTTGTTTTGACAGATGGAATTTTCTGATTGCCAGTTCATTGTTGCTTCAATATCACTTGTTGGGGTTTTTTCTCCAGACGGTAGTATTATGTTCTTTTTGGGGATTTTTGGAGCATGGCTGATACCCTCCTTTTCAAAAGGTTGAAGTGGAGGAAAATCTTGGGAGTGACTAGAACTTGAAGGGCTCATCATGAATATTTGCGGGTGTGTGGAACTTTGGATTGATGGAGTTTTAGGCTCAGGTGGCTTTTTAGGTTTTAGGGTGTGAGATGATGTTGGTTCGGATTTGGGCATGGTTTCACTATCCTCCCAGCTAGGGGTGAATTTTTCAGGTAGTTTCGGCCATTCTTGGGGTTTGTAACTGACAAGAAATTCATATTTACCTGGACGGCTTAATGAGCCAATCGAAGGATCTTTATTTTCATATCTGGCCCGAAATTCTCTTTCAGTAGTTTTCCCCCTTTTCTTGGATTTAGATTTGCGCTGGTGATGTTCATTATATTCTCCAACTGGATCTTCTATACAATCTTGGCAGGTGCAACCGAGATCCCATGGGCAGTGTCCAGTGAAAGGGCATTTGAACCACCACATTCTTTTCCCTTCGTTGTCAAAATATTGATACCAGTCATGTTCTTCCATGATGCTTTGGATATTCCAGAAGAATTCTCCATCGGGTTCTGGGTAAGTGTCTGTTGTATCTTTGGGTTGGATCATTTGGCAAGAAAAGATGGTTTTATTGGGTTTTTGAGATGGGAATGGTCAAAGCTTATGCAAACGGTTTTGTCACTTCTTTTGGTAAAAGTTGGTTCACCAGATTGCAGAGATTCCTCTGATTCTCTTAGCTTCTCATAATTTGTGATCCATGAATCGGGAAGGATTTTGACAAGTTCATCTCTGGAAATTTGTCTGGGTATTTGGGTGCACATGGTGTTTCCTTTGGTAGCATCAATATTTAAGAGTAAAGCATTTTCTCCTCCGGGTAGACAAAGATCCATGGCATGATTTTGGACTCGCCATGCCATTTGGTGGTGAAGGGTTGCTTGGATAGAATCTTTGGCTTGTGGTGCTCCTTAGATTTGGACTTGGATTTTTAAGGCTTCGGTTAGGTACGGATCATAAAGGGACATGTTGAAATTTGGAAAGATAGTTATGAACACAGTTCCAGCATTCAGGGTAACTTCGGCAGTACCCAAGTTTGCGTGTTGGTACTCCAAATATCGGGTATCTAGAAGAGAAAGTCGAGCTACAACAGGCTGACCTTTTCTTCCATGATATGTTAAAGCGATTCGGACAGCACCAAAATGGATATGGGTAAAACCATGAGCTCTCCATTTCCTAGGAAAATCATCTGGTATTTGAAGAGTGATAAATTGTTCCTCTCGAGTGGCAAGAATAGGATGCTGGTCAAGTTTTGAGGCAGCAACATATTCTTTGACTCCTTTTGGTCTATGTTGGACTAAGGAACGAATTTGAGTCCAAGGTGCAAAGGATTTTTTGGCAAACGCTGAGTAAGGGTTTATAAGGGGTAGTTCAGTGGAAGATACTTTTTGTTCATCGGGTAGGATATCTACTTCATAGAGGTAATCATATTTTTTGGACAAGGTTTTATGTAAAGTAGGAGACATATTCATTTTTGCAAGAGAAGAAGAAGAGGATGATGGAAATGACTCAGACATATTTAGAAAATTGTTCCTCCCTCCGAAAGGATGGGCTGGCTCTGATACCACTGTAGTAAAGAACAGGGCAAGCTACCACAAGAAAGCTAACTATACCATAAATACGAAAGTTTCCCTACATAAGGGGCTGGCTTCAACAACCCATAAGGGACGGCTTGCCAAGCTACACAAACAGTTAATTTGTTTATAGTCTCAAAAGTTTTCCTACAAACGTGGCTGGCTTCAACAACCCATAAGGGGCGGCTTGCCAAGCTACACAACTCGGAAAACTTTTGTACTATAACCAACATATGCCTTCCCTATAGGCACGATTTTTATATACACTGGTTACATGAACATTAAGGTCATATAGGCAGGAGATCTCCAGTGACCTGCAATATGTCCAAACATTAAGCCTTGTAGGCACAATTTTTAGATGATTTATATCATATTTAAACGTTAAACCCTATAATCATGGCATCTAGGTGACTTGAATCAGAAACATCGAACTGTCTTATATGCAGGATATATAATAAGAAAAATTGAAGTCCTAAAGTCATGATATCCACCCTTTATTGATGCAAGAAAGTAAAACCCCTCCCACACCATTTTACTAGATTCCCCGAGTTCTATACAAGTTGTTTCAATCCAATGAATCAACTAAAATATTAAAAATAGATCAAAAACTAACAGCTAGATCCAAGCAGCCTAATTCAATCTTAATGTCTAATTTTATGTATGTAACCAACTCTGCGGTCGAGATTTCCAAAAGGCTTCTCATTGTCCATGGTGTTTCAAAGTTCTAAGGAATCTCAAAGTTTCCAGGTATTGCTTACACCCAGGATGACATTATGAATAGAAGGGTGCAGTGTGGAATAACCAGCCCTCAGGCATCCAAGTTCAGAGGGAGCTCAAGGGTCCTAAAGCACGGCTTGCAAGAGAGGGGCAGGACTTATAGCTAGGAGTAAGTGTAGAGTGAAAGGGAAATTAGGAGGCCATGATAGGTGGTGGTCATACCTAGCCATAAAGTAGGCTGCCACACCCTTGACCACTTGTTTACATGAACAAGTTAGGAGCATACCTTTTGAAGGTCAGACAGAGGTCAGGATAGTGATTAGGGCACTATCAGGCTTAAGTCAAGGCTCAAACACGTAATAGGGAGAATGGGAAATGGGAATTGGTTGAG